>JH152749.1:218880-229390 GCA_000226015.1 Mnemiopsis leidyi | reverse complement strand
CTCTGAGGAGATGAGAATATTACGACATTTAGAGCGACGCACGGTTTTACATTTCCAGAAATTGATACTAGGGGCGTCTCCTTAATCTGATAACTAAAAATTAAAAAAATTAAAATTAATAATCCAAACAAGTTTCCCTAAAAATACAGTTTATCTGTACTGAAATTTGATCCGGATTACGCAATGAAATATCTAGAAAGTTCGATTAACGAATTTCGTGCATATACTGTCAGACGGTCCTCTTAAACTGTTGCATTCAAGAAAATAAGAACAATAATATGACACGATAAAGTTTCACTCTCTCAACAGGTTCTCCCCTAAAATTGACTATATCTGATGTTTTTACAACCGGAAACTGGCGCGAAACTTCGCCAATTAAGGCTTCCTCAACAATTCAAGGCGTTAAAGATACTATCTAAAATTTTCGGGAAAATAGGCAGCTCAATTATAAAGATTGTATAGTATAGTGAAAAAGTTTTCGCTCTTGTAGGTGAGTAAATAAGTTTTAAGAAGAAGTTAAAGCTTGATTTTCTAGCGACTAAGGATTTCAGCCAAACCTTCACCACAGAAGTTAAGATCTGTGTTTATGATAACGGTTTTATTCCACTAAGTGACAACGAATTTGACCTACTAAATCCCAAAACTACAATATGTTGTACATTGTCCCACTCTCTTGCTGAGTTTTCCGTGTGGTGAAAACAATGAAATTGGAAGTACCTGCATGTAGTGATGGTAAGCGTAGTCTCCGGACACTGTAATAACGTCACGTGACTTCACACCAGCTACACTCGTGTGTGGAGTTATCAGCCTACCTTCACTGTCAGCTTTCTCCGTCCTAAGTCAACAAACAGCGTTACAGATACACGTCAATCAGATGTCGAAGTTTGATTTTAAAAGTTTTAGGCATCGCTGGTTTGTATTAAAATGTAAACTGAACTATAAATTGCGTGTCCCTGACATGAACGATTAGGTGAAAAAAGTGCCGTGTCACCTATAATTGTCAAGGAGAAAAAGTGCCGTGTCACCTGATAGCCTGGATGGGATGAAAATAACTGACGAGAGGGACACAGAAAATCTTGTGGAGCTCTTTTGTCTTATCTTTACAGTGAGAATCGAGGAAAGTGATAGGTACTCCGAATCCAGGCGGTTGAAAGTGCAGCGGTCTTCTCTTTACCTCTGAGTTGGGGATGGTTATAAGTTTATGGTACAACTAGTCGACATTGGCTTTAACCAGCCGTTTAGCGAATATTTTGTCAATACAAATGAGCAGAAAACTTCAGCGGAACAGTTAAAATTGCAGATTGCTGTACTTATAAAAGGAATACTGGCTGAAAGGCCAGGATGTGTATTACTTTTTGACTGTTCACAAGTCTGCTTGAATCAAAACAAGTTTACTTTGACAAAGTCTGACGTCAACTAACCTTGAACAAGTGCGTCAAACTGGTGAAGTAGAACTTCTTTAGCACTGAATTTACTGTCCGGCAGTAGGATAACATCTAACTCAATACTGCTTCGATAACATCCCTCTTCAGACAGGATTACAGGGGCTTGTCCATTCTGAAGACAAGGGTAAAGGTTAATTTTCGATTTAACTTCAAGTAAGTTACTATAGTATTGGAAATAGTTTTGATAAACTTAGTAATCTCTCAAATCCGGAGGTACTTTTTAAGCATCCTACAATAATCGTATTAATTTTTTTTCATTTTAGAGTGTATAAGCAAACTGTGAATTCATAACTATGTATTGGTATGCAATCATAAAGGTAAAAGTGAATCAGTAATTAAAATTTGGTCATTTGTACAGTGTGCTGAAATCAAACAACGGGTTGTCAGAGAAATGGCCTCATGAATCATGATAAAAAGGGATTTACGTTTTGCATACTTTGGATTTGTATTGATAATATGCATTGATTATTGACATTAACTCAATTTCGAACTTGCAACTAACAACTGTAACAAGAAGGAAAAAAAGCAAATCAGGTACACTTCTTGTAGAGAAAATACTGACTGCAATGTTCTGACCTGAGAAGTAATGTCGAGTGCGAGCTGGTAGCTGGAGTCTGAAGGTGAAATATTCTTGTCTGTGTTCTGTATCGTGTTATCGTTCAACAAGATCGCCTCTTGTAGTACCTGTCTTTAATATGTTTTAGCGAACTTGTGGGCCAGTGACACAGAGAAGATCTAAATTTAACTTTACGTTTTGCTTCTTGTAAATAGTATTTGGGAATCAAGCCGAAGTGAATTCATCAAATCGAGGTAACATTCTCGGCAAAATATCCACATTGAACAAAGAGGAACAGTTGATTGATTTTACCTTGCTTTCTCCACTGATAATGGATGATAGCTCCCTGTCTTCTTATCTACCAGCACATCCAGAGCACCCTCTATCCTTATCCGTGGAGTAGCTTCTACAACGTACTCTATCTCATCTTCCACATCTGCTGTAGGACCTGGTGAGGACAGCAGCATTAGACGGGGATTATCTTGGACTCAAGGGGACAAACAGCGTGATAGCAATTGTAACTAACGACCAGGCGTCCATCAATGAACATACTTACACTGCACAATAGACACTTCAAAACTTCATAGAGTTTCATTTTTCTCGGATATCAAACCAGATACACTCCGGGGCCCGTGCCCCTTGACACTCCTCTAGATTCCTTTACCTATCACTGAGATACCAGAAGGCAGGTATTGAAGAGCCTGTTCAGCACATTCTTTAGATGCCACACAGACTACAGTGCCTTGTGGGGTTGCAAGTAGGACACTGTCTTTAGGAGAACGCTGGATTGCTAGGTAAACCTCACTCAAACATCGGACCATGCTATTGCTAAATAATAAACAGTTTTATTATTTTAGCTTGTCAATCAGACATTAGAAAAAATGAAATTAAGATAATTCAAGGCTGTTGAATTCGGCAAATTTTCGTCAAAAAATGCGAAATAAATTCATTTTACACGTTTGATACGAATTCAACAGCATTGATTCAATTTAACAAATAGTTCGTTACTTTACTGATTGCAGGAAATCGTTTGACATAAGGACGCCAACATCATGATGAAATTTAAAGCTTTATTCAACCATCACAGATAATAAAACCTCAGATTGAAATTGATGCTTCAAAAAATAACATTAGCTTTAGTTAACATAACATTTTACGTTCGTATTTTCGTATTCGCTTTAAATTCCTTAAGTTAATGTGAAATAAAATAAAACGTAGCAATTTGAGACTTTAACAGCTTTTGTACACTGGCAAACGGACGTTATAAACGTTCATAAGATAAATTCACTATGACAACACGATTCACCAAAAAGATATGAATTTAACACAAATCGGTGGACTTGAAGTTGAAGCCCAGCTTCTATCGAGATATACAATATTATGAAAGTGCATCCTAATATAAATTATCTTAACTTTTAAATTGCATTGCAAATGAGAGAAATTATGGTATACTTTTGCCTATTTTTCTGTGTCGCAGACTTATTTCAATCTGGACATATATCTCAAAATAAATGTAAATTGTACATCACCCTCAAAAAGTAACATATTAATATTCTATATTATCTAGATTATGATATTTAGCATTCAAAAATTGTACACTGAAAACATCTCACCACGAACCAGCTCAACAAGAGACCCCACCTCAGTCGAACATGCTCTCGTCATCAAGGTCGATGTCGTCAACGTTTATGTCGTCCAGATTTAGCTCCGATATTTCCTTGTCCATGTCGTCAAGAAAGTCGGTGCTGCTGTTCCCGAACAGGTCACGTTTTTCTGACTTCTCCCCGACTTCTGACGTCTCTTCTGTCGCAGGCGCTTCTTTGGCTGGCGGCGCTTCTTTGGCCGGCGGTGCTTCTTTTACAGGGGGACTTTCCTCTACTTGGGCGGGCGGTATCGGGTCTTGAGGGACTGAAATGGAGTGAGAGTTCGAATGAACTCGAAAACTGTGAAGCAAAAACCAACAAGAATTTTCATTCTATAAAGTCAGTGTCTTTTTATTATTTCATAAATTCAGTGTCTTAACAATTGGTCAGAAGAAACTCTTGATTTAAAATTCCACAAAATTTATATTTGGAAGCACGATAAAGAAGGTATTTTGGGGGAGTGGCCCCAAAATTTTTGAATGATGTGACAGACCAATAGCAAGTCAGGCACGGCCAATCAATATCAAGCGATGCTTGGATACGAGCGATTTATGACCGATCCCCAGAATACCTTCCTTTATTTAAGTCTAAATACAGCATTCATTTACAAAAAATCGAGCCAGAAATAAGATATAAGCAGCTGTAAACTTAACCCTAACAATAATTACATTATTTTTACAGATTTAACCGATTCATTGCTCCTCATCAGTTTTCGTTAATCTGTCATGGTCAATCAGAATGTTACGATTCAAAAACATATTATAATCACAGTTTTTAGTATTCGAGTCACCCTGGCCTGACAGAGAGAAAAATTGAAGACAACATGCTCAAGTAGATCAATCAAATCCTAAACCCCCAGACCACGGTCAAACCGTACCTGGAACAGCCTCATTATCAGGAGCGACTTCAGGAGTCTTGAACAGTTCTTCTTCCTTAGTATCAGGCAGGGACACCGGCTGCTCGTCCTTGTCCTCGGCCGTCAGCATGTCGTCTTCTTTGGGAGAGGCGGTTACCTCAGGGAGGCTAGCCAGGAGCTCCTCGGTCTCCGCTAGGACGTCTCTCTCCCAGTTTGGCGTTACTTCAGGGTAACTTCCAGCTGGAAGAAGTGTGCTTCGTTCTTTCTCTAGCAGCTGAAAAAGGTGTAGGTCAGTAGGTGTGCTACCTCTACTTGGTCAGGCAGGGTCTACAATCACTCTGTCCGACCGGCTAAATCCATGTAACCTGTCCTCCAGCCGCTACATCTATGGATTGCAAAAAATGTAGATAAATTGAACAAACATAGCAACCGCTAACCGTACGATTATGATTTCTAACCCTCCATGGTAGGAATGAAAAGAACAGATACCTTTTCTGCCTTGAGAGCGAGCTGAAGTTCAGGGAAGAGATTATCGTACTGAAGAGGGTCTGCAAGAGCCTCAGCAGCTTTGGCGTTAGTCTTACTCAAATCAACTTGCCACAACTTCAGGATTTTTGAAACCTGAGTATAAGGATATGTAATAATATTGTTAAAGGAAAGTTCTAAAATAAATGCGAGCAGCCATGCCTTCTGTTTGTCAAATTTAATCTACGTAGCAAGATTGGTGGTGTAGTGGTATCTACCCCGACTTTCTACGCAGAAGATCGGGGGTTCGATTCCCAGATCCACCAATCCTAGAGGGGTGCGCTAAGGGCATTTGCCTGTGCAATCTTCTTCGGTCCATTCAGCCGAATGACCGGGAAACCGTGATTGAGGGTTAAATGAGGAGGGTCTTCATTAAAAGATCGAGAATCTTCCAGGAGCCCCTTCAGTATCACTGTAAAAGCCTGGGTACAGGTGTAACAAATACAAATACAAATATAAAATAACTCGTCTAATCAAAACAGAGGAGACATACTTCACTGGGCATATAAGTTTTAGCCATTATAGCAGCCTCAGGGTATCGTTCAGTCTCAATAAGGAGCTGCAAGCATTTCGGGATGTTATTCAGCATCACGTAGGCAGTAAAGGCGATGTTCTCTTTCCCGGCCGAGTGTGCTTGTTCAGCAAGGTGCTCCATGCTCTCAGAGTCTCCTAGACTAGACGCTAGGAGAAGCAGACCGCTGTAGTCTTTAGCGTTGTACATGCCTGTCAGTGGGGGTGGTGTGATCAGACGGAGGAGGGGAGCAAGCAGTTGTTTCGGCAACTTGAATTGAAATTTTATTGCAGATTAAATTTTAGAAATGTCCCTCTGAGCAAAACTACTCGAGTAAGAACTTACATTTTTTAGCAAGGTTAAAGTCAGAGGATCTAAGGGCCAGGTCCGACAGCTGTTTCCACCTCTGTTCACTACTGTGCTCCACAGCCAAACCGTATGCGGTGGCGAAGTCATTGAGTTGAAGTGCAAGTTCGAACTTGTGAGCTGGATCAACACTCACTGAACGGGAAATTTTCATTTACCCAAAAGGATAGAGATTGAAACATCATTAAAATAAGACAACACAATTAATAGATTGAACATTTAGGCTTTTTAATATTTTGCGCATTCTATTTCCCAAGCACGTTCGTAACAAAAAGTACAAAATCTTACCAGCCATGGCTTGCTCCTTGAAGCCCTGTTTCTCTAGGAATTGAGCGACTCTGGTGCGGTGTTCCTCGTCGATGTTTGGCAAGATCTGATCTGCCGTCTCGAAATCTTGCCTCATCACCGCTGTCTGATACTCCAACACTGAAGAAAAGATGAACACGTGAGTCATAATAACGTAAAGAGCTACATCCTATAGGTTACCATAAAACGAAAATCTGAAGTGACAACTTAAAAACCAAACAAGAAGGCAGAAGAATGAAAACCTGCTGTCTTCAGAGCAAAACTAGTGACATTGAGATCCTTGTCGCCGAGATACAACTTGCTGTCCTTAGCAATGTAACCCAGGATGTATTGAGTCCGGTCGAGATGGGAGATAGTGACGATCTCTCCGCCAACATGGTAGTTCAGTCTGTTTTCACTGTTTGTGTAGATGAAACAGTCTCCCACCCACACTCCTGGGAATTATATCTCTGTCACTTTGACGTTCTTTAATCTGTTGCTAGTTTATCATTTTTTCATTCATCTTGGTGATTTTGGACTGTTTGCCCAAACTGGATTTTGCAAATTCACGGTTAAGGTGTAATGATGGTAACAGGCAAGTTCCTATAGCTGACCTGTCATAACTTTGTCTGCCACCTCCCCAACAACGTCGAAAGCTTCCTCAAATCCGTCCTCATCAGGCGGAGTTCCCTCAACGGCGTCGGCGTTGTACCGCAACATGAACGCCTCATCTTCAGTAGCAATACAGACCAGTTCGCCGTTGTCAGACCAGTACACCTGGCATGGTTCAGTTTTTTTATATACAACTTTTTTTAGTTGTATGATTCGTATAATGTAGATAAAGAAAGGAATTTTTGGCAGAGGGTCAGAAATCGGTTTTATCACGTTAGAGCGTTTCTCAAAATCAATTGGCCTTAGTTCTCAATCGCTTTCACGTGTAACAAAAAATTTGTGACCGTTCCCCAAAAGTATCTTTACCTCTTTGAATCCTATTAAATCTTTTTCCGGATAAAAGATTTTGGAAAAATTATCTTAACTATGTTCAAACCTGTTGTGGGGCGACTTCAATACGCCTGATGAGGGAGGTAGTTTCCCAGTTGTAGAATGTTAGACCACTGCCTGACTTGACACCGAGCAACTGTCCAGCGAAAATACCGTCAACTCCAAAGTCCGGCTTGAAGTCCTGAAATTTTGCTATTACATTTGAGTTTCGCTTAATCGTTTCCCACAAGACTGTTGTTGCAAAGAGAAGCGTTTCACGTCAAAAAAGATCTTTTAAACTCCAGAGTTTTATGGCAATAAAAAATGTGTCACCAATCGGGAAAATTTCCCAACAATTAAGCTCTACAGAATTTCGATAGAACCCCCTGAAGGGTAGCGTAGCTCTATCATTGAAATAAAAACGCGATCGATCAGTTTAAATCGTTGTAGGTGTGCAAAAACCGGACGGTTTTTGTACACCTACAACAGATGAGTGACACGAACCTGTACTTCCTTGAAGTTTTTAAAGATCTTGACCCTGCTGTTACCCTCCCTGATGGCGTACATGGAGGAGTCAGCCGACCAGACGAACTCCTCAGCTGTCCCAAAACTCTTGTTTCTCCACGCCAGCGCCGTGTAGATGATGTACTCGCCGTCTCCACAGACCACTACAAATCTGGGAAAATATCACGTGATGCTATTGCTTGGTGGAGATATGACAAGTAGGTCTCAAGTTCGAATCTCGGTTCCGACTAACTTAGGAAACCCGTTAAATTCCCAAAATACTGCCATGTTGCAGTCTGAAATGTAAAAACAAGTCAGACAATCTCTGTTTTGTGTTCCAAATTAGAACGTTTAAATAAACCCATTTAAAGAAGTCAGACCTTCCGTTAGGGTTATGAGCCAGGGTTTGGGGGAAGATCTCGCAACTACCCAAGTCCTTGACAGCCAGGGGCAACACTTCACCGTCCTTTACAGGAGAGTCTCCGAGCGCTTTAACATTAGCCTGAAACAGAGGGGATCATAATCAAGATCTGGTTAAAGGAGAACACTATCAAGGTTGTTAGATTGAATTCAATTTGAGCAAAGATATTTTTGATTTCTGTATATCCTACATATCAAATCTGCGAGTTGAATAGCAAAACAGCAGAAATTTCAACATCGCTAGACCTGCTGTATCTCAGAGTGCTTGGCCCAGATTATCTTGCCGCTGTTGTCCATGGTGATGGCCGGCTGCTCCCTGCCCAGTTTGATCATGATAGCGCCCTCGTCGTAGCCAATACTGAGAGTATTGGACCCGGGCAGTTGAGCAACACACCACACCCTCTCAAAACCGTAGTTCAGCGTGAACTCCAGACGGTATGTGTTCACGTGCCACAGCCTGATTGTACCGTCCTCCGAGCCTGGCGGGTCACGTGATATTTAGTTCAATGTTTTGTTTTGCGTGAACGGTGAATGCAACTTTTTAAACATCAATCATGAAACAAGTAGACAGATATGTTGCAGTATGTAGCTATGTAGTTTAATAGCTTGACGAAGTAACTAATCTTTATATTAAGTACGATAAATGTAAAATTTAAAGTGCAGGATCATTGATCAACATACCATTAAGGTGGTTCTAATTTTCAAATTTCAGATAACATATTTGGATAATATATTTGGATAATTATTTGGATAATATATTTGGATAATTATTTGGATAATTTATTTGTAGTTCGCACACCAAGGGAATGAATAATGCCTAATATGTAAACACCCCCAACTGTCTCCACTTCAAGCAACTAGTTTTCAAAAAGTAAAAAAGTATACGATAAATCACAGTTTCCGGTTGCATCCTTGAAAATTGTAAATTCTGCACGGTCCACTAAATACGATTGCGTGCTCATGTCATCATTGTCCGAGTGCTAAGTGATCGCGCGTCGAATATCAAATTTGGACTTTTACAGCTAGTAAAAAGATGCGATTTAGCGGCCACGGCTTGGATTACACGTGGAACACGAAATTTATCAGCTGATATCTGCTTTCAAATTTTGAAACTTAACCTCGCTTTAATAGCAGAACATAATCAAATCGTAGAATGATATCTTTAGCGAAATTTAAGGAAGTTACACAAGTTGATTCGCCTATCTTGGATCATGCCAGCCAAAACAATATCCATGAACTATCACTTTCGGAAGAAAACAAGCAAACCCTTTACCCCAAATCAAACCTGTGATAATTATGGGCATGTCAGCATGGAAACAAACGCTCGTGACATTCTGGGAGTGTCCCACCAGCGTCTGTACACACGACTTGTTCTGATAATCCCAGATCTTAGCCACAAAATCGTCGGCACCGGAGATGAGGTACGGCTTGTCGGCTCCTCTGTAGTAGTCCAGACAGTTGACCCCTTTCTCGTGTCCCACTAGAGTAAAGTTGGGCTGGTTGGAACCTAACTGCCACACCTGCAGTATTAAGTGTTGATCTGGATGTTTGGTGATGCAAGATGTAAAGTAAGAGATAAGATGGGAACCCTTCTTGTCATAAGTCTTACTTTAGATCTTCCACTTATGGTCTAACTTATTTCAACGAAAAGGAAAAAAGGCAAAAAAGGGGTACTCATGTAAGCTGAAACTAACCCTGATAGTCTTATCCAAGCTAGCACTGGCGAATGTGTTGGTATCTTTAGGGTTGAACACAACTTGCATGACGTAGTGCGTGTGACCCTCGAAAGTCTGGGTGCAGGCCCAGTTTTTGTTCCAGTCCCACAACTTTATCATCATATCATCAGAGGAGGTCAAGATGAAGGGTTGTGTGGGGTGCACTGATATACACCTGAAGTATTTTAGTATGAAATTCATTGATAGATGATTGATTGAGTTGCCGATGTTTTTACTCGCGTGAAGTATGCATGGTGCATGTCTCTTCAAAACGGGAAACTTTTTCTTTTGTTTTGATGTTTAATGGGAAATACACTATTGCTTCGTCAAGCAGGTTTTGCAGTTTATAAATACTTGCCTAAATAAACATTGAACATGTCTTCATTTGCAACACATCAAACTATGGCAGTATAATACACGATACACTTCTACAATACAAGATACACTTGCACAATACAGGATACACAATTTTGTTCGAAATGTACATTTTGTCATTTTGACCATTGGCCATGGTCAATTTTTTGACTATTGACTATGTGGCGATTTCCAGGGTGTCATGGTCACGGTAAACAGTTTCCTAGAAAATGTTATCAATAGTTGTATGTACTACAAGAGCTAGAGTATAAGGTAACCTGATGTTATCAATAGTTGTACTACAAGAGCTAGAGTATAAGGTAACCTGATGTTATCAATAGTTGTACTA
>JH152749.1:198420-216608 GCA_000226015.1 Mnemiopsis leidyi | reverse complement strand
TCAATAGTTGTACTACAAGAGCTAGAGTATAAGGTAACCTGATGTAATCAATAGTTGTACTACAATAGCTAGAGTATAAGGTAACCTGATGTAATCAATAGTTGTACTACAAGAGCTAGAGTATAAGGTAACCTGATGTAATCAATAGTTGTACTACAATAGCTAGAGTATAAGGTAACCTGATGTAATCAGCGTGTGCTTCAAAGGAATGAACTTTGTCCATGGTGTTGTAGTTGTACACACGAATAACCATGTCGTCCGAGCCTGAAGTGAAATGACATTTAACTTTATTTCCCTCCACGAATCGTACTTTTCAGGCGTGTTTCAATGTTATAAGGATCGTGGGAACATAAATTTATCAAAGATTAAAATGTGCTATGTGTGCAAATCAAGAACATAGTTCACGTTATAGATTATTTAAATTTTCTGTTCTAGTTCACGCGACGTTTCATTGAACATAAAAACAAACTTACCGCAGACAACCCAACTTTTACGCTCGATAAACCGAGCAGTTCTAATCGGCAGATCATTGGAGGTAGCTTCAATAGTCTTCACAATTGTTTGAGTCTCGTAGTTCCAGATGTTCAAGTGTCCACTGAGAGAGAGAGGGTGTAGGATGTATTAGAAAGTAGCTTGGAATACTAGCAGGGATAAAGATTCAATAGCCCAAGGATGATGACAAGATTATGAGTTTAAAACAGGAAACATAAAATGGGAAATGAAAATCTCAAGCACGGCAATCCCCCCAACATAAGTCATGTACTATATAAGCACGACTGTAGAGAATTGTATTCGCGGGGAAGGTGTCTCTTATTTTCGAAGATAAAAAACCTTATTCCTCAAAAGTAATTGGCCGTGCCTCAGTTCTCGGTATTGAAATACTCTCACACTGTCCAATAGACACAGATTTCCAAAGACAAAGGAAGGAGCATTACATTTAGAGAAATGAGCTTTGAAATTTAAGACACCTCTTTAAGACTACCGTTCTCTATAGTATAGTTCTATAGTCTACTTATAGTAGACTGTTCTACAGTACTATACCTGTACCGTTCTCTATAGTATAGTATTATAGTCTACTTATAGTAGACTGTTCTACAGTACTATTATACCTGTACCGTTCTCTATAGTATAGTATTATAGTCTACTTATAGTAGACTGTTCTACAGTTCTATACCTGTACAGTGCGACGAGTAACCAGGGTTCAGACTCATGGACGTCAAGAGCTTTCACTCTGTCGGATCGGGCCGATAACTTTCTCTTGATGTCAAACCTTAGTGGCATTGTCCCCTAATTTACGGAATCTAAAGTTAGATTATTTGATACTGGGAGGAAACTGCACATATTGCAGTACCTATAATATAAGTGTACATATTCTTCTAGTTATAATTTAAGAGTCTTGATTTAAACTTGGGATACAAACAACAAGCAATCCTTTTAAATTTAACTTTAGAATTACATTTTTCATGAGACTTCGAGTAAATCCTTGCAGCTCAAATAAATTATAAAAACCGTACAAATCAAATTATACAAATCGTAATCAAAAACATGAATAAAACAATAACCTCTAGTTCACAACGCTGCCGGATTAACTAAAACAATAGGTACGAAAACTGAATCAAACTCTCAGGGAAAACACCAAATTCTTAAATTAAAAACGTAAAAATAGTTTTTTGACTTTATTGCTCTATTGATGGTGTTTACACTGAGTGTTGGCTAGCCGCCAACTTTGAAAAACGTTCAACTGTCGAGAAAAATAAAATCTTTGTCAGTAAAGAACTTGGTAAATTACAAATCGTTCAATAGTTTTTCTGATATCGGATTTTTTATAAATGTTTTTCATTTCATTTCGAAGAATTTTTATTGGTGAGAAGTGAAACATTACTAGATCGTAAGCGAACATTCTGAATATTTTATAAATTCTGTACAGTTTAGCAGTTTTTGTCGCCCCATTTCGTTCATTTAAGTTTGTAAAACGAAACAATATTGGATCATCATACGGCAAGCTTGTTTCACTTTCCAACAATAATAAAACAGAACTTCCTTAATATATCACCTGGGGAGGACGCAAATTTTTAAAATCATAAAAACATAACGTTTCACTCCAACACCCATTGAAAATGTTCATTTCGAGTTTTCAAAAAAAATCTTATACGGACCACGCTCTAATAGATGAATCAGAACAGATAGACATTGAGACAAACTAAACTTCAAAAAAGGATAGGCCGCACCGGGCGGGTAAAAACAGAACAAATACGTGACATTCCGACTGAAAACTCAACAGGACAAATTACACGGCAAATCGATCAAAACCTACAAAACAACGTGATCTAGTGATAGGATCAGGTTTCCGGGTCGGATCATGTGATCAGGATTGATCCGTGTCCTTGAAGTAGCGTTTGGCGTTGTTAATGTTCAGCTGGACCGCCGCCGAGCAAACCTGAACAACAGAAACCTTGTTACCAACAGAAACGTTGTTACCAAGAGAAACGTTGTTACCAAGAGAACTTCGCAGTTGTTATTGAGCTAATTATAGTTATTGCATTGCATAGATAAAAGTAGTACACAGTACATACAACTAATATTCTTGGAACATGAACAAATTCACGTGAATTAAAATTTAAACTGATCAGTGAACCTATGACAAAAGTTAAGTGTTGCTGATTAGTAAGTTCTAAGTAGGCTAGCTTTACCTGAGGATCACTCATGACCACCATTATGTACATGTTTGCGGTGAAGAGCTCGATGTAAGCCGCAAAACTGCTGTTTCGCACCTGAAGCAGTTTTTTCTCTAAAACTTTAGGAGGAAAAATAATTTTTTGTGATTTTAAACGTTTGGCAAGTCGAATTGGTCCAATTTTGACTATGCAGAGTGAATTGAGTCTATTTATATAAGAGTAACCTCGATAGAGCGAAAGAAGCTCTGCATCTTGTTACAGCTGAGTTTAAACTGTTTAATTATATTGCTGATCTTTTCGAATCTGTTTCCGTCGTTATGTTCCTTCCTCATGTGGTGAGCTACTACCAGAAAAGTCGCCTTTTCGAACAGAAGGACCTGAAGCAGAGGTTTCCTTTAGATGTGAACCCAAAAGGCGGGACTACCTGAAAAGTGGTTTCAACTTAAAGTTCATAAAGCAACATTTTCACAAACAATCTTATTTAATCTTGCCTCGTCAGCGTTGATGTGATCCGCAAATTTCTTGAGTTTCAGTTTAAGCTGGCCCACGTTAGGAATGAGGAGTGACATGATCCTGCTCCAGGCATTGTACAGAGTCTCATCCCATATAGACGTGGCGTAACATGAGATCTGAAACATTAACAACATTCGTTGACTTAAGCGTTATTTGTTGAACAGTACAGTATCCAGTCGTGTGAAAAACAAAAATTCTAATAAATGAAGATTTGAAGAACACTAACGATTTAAACATAACACATCTAATAATGTTATAAATTAGTTTACAGAGAGAGAGAGAGAGATAAAGCCAAGGTCAAGCTAGTACTTATCAGTTTTAATCTATTACAAGACATTAACCTCAGCTCTTATCTGCCAATCTAGACTTTTCTATGATCAGATTTTACTTCTTGGTACCAGTCCCGGTTTTTAACATTTCGATGGTTTTTGTGCAAACTGTTTTTTGAAAAAAAAACAGAACATTGGAAGTTACCATTTACCAATAAACTCTTCCTTACACGTTAACCTAACACTATTATTGGTGCCTTACCTTTAAAGGCTTAGACAGATGTTCCAGCTCTTCTTTCCTTTTGGAAAAGAGCATTTCTCGCTGGGCCTTGGGAATCAGGTCCATCTTGTGTACCAGACAGAATATCTGCAGAAATTTTTGTTTGACATTTCACTGTAATACAAGTTACATAAACAAATTTTGCCATATCGTACGGATATGATTAAGATTTAAGAATAAAAGTATGACATGAAATATGTTTGAAGGTTATCAATATCAAAATCTACATAGATTACACTGCAATTTAGTATTTTCAAGTTATTTTCATTATCACACTACGGAGTGTGATGATGATGGCGGCGCTGCTTTAAAATGTAAAATCTAACCATTGCTTCAGGACTGTACTTCATTATTCCCGTTTCGATACAAGATTGGTACTTTTCTATGTCTTTCTGTACGTCACTGCTTTGAACGTCAAATACAAATATAAGGACCTGGGATTCAATTCTCAGGTTTTAAGTTCAGATGCTTACAGCTTTTTGAACATTTAAAACTATTCCAACCAACGCAACCCTAGCCCCAACAAAAATATAACTTCCGATAATTTGGCACCTCCACGTTGGAGAAGAGGACGTCTTTCTGGGAGGTGAAGAAAGTCTCCATGAAGGCATCTTGACCACCGCAATCCCACAAGTTGAGCACTAAATTGTTAAGGAACCTGAAAGAGTAAACTTGATGTCACATCATCTCACTGTGATAACAGGGGGAAATGGAAAATAACTTCATATAACATATTCGCAGCCACTGGACACCTACTTATTACAAACTAATGTTCCTGATATTTCCAACACAACAACTGGGATAATCAGTATAGGCTTTAGGAATTTAAGGCAAATGGGTCACGACAAAATTCTTCCTTAACAAAATCTGGGACTTCCAGCGAGCTAGAAATACATAAGGCAAACAGAGAGGAGAAACCTGACGTTTGACTGTTCCACGTCCATCGTCGCACCCAGACGTCGTGTATCTCGCGCTATGTAGTTAGCGAAGATAATGCTCCTCATACTGGTCTTACCTGAAGCAGAATCGTCAAAATACTGGAATCTTATTGGAGATTAGTTTTGAGGGATAGATTAGCGTTAAGATTTGAGGGTTGGATCTAAGGGGAAATCAGGCTATAATAGAGCATTGAAAAGTTTAAAAGTGTGACCATTAGTTCATACGACTTTATGTCATTATTAAGGGCCATGAGGCATGAGTCATAGCACTTTCATACAATCTCATGCTGTGAAGTTGCTTTAGGAGCCCTAGACAAGTGAAGGATTTTGCAGAAGGAAAACTTCCCTTAACTTAGCGTGACATGAAAAATCCGGAAGAAGCTAGTATGTACTGGCATTACTTAGCAGCCTATAAAAAGAATATATTATAAGATAGATGTTAGCGTTCGATGTTAGTCAGCCAGAAAACAACTTCTAAGAGCAATAATATGAAAATGAAAGGATTAAAAATAGACGCAGAGTTTTTACACTATTTGACATTTTTACATGCTAGCTGGCCAGAAATGATACATGAATTTAACACAGAATATCAGCACATGAAAATCGGAATGTACATTTTTCATTGAAGAATGAAGACAATCATTTCACACTTCAAACTGGCAATATTACATCATTTAAATTCATTGCAGACATTTAGATTTTGTGGGTCAGATCAGCGAACCGTTCTACAATGGCAGATAGCGATTACCACGTATCTACAATCTATATGGCAGTTCTGACCCACGCCCCGGGAGAAGGATGAGGAAATAGTGGCCATGCCAATCACCTGCTTCACTTCGGCCCATCAATAACACCTTCTTCTTATCGGGCCGAGCTCTGCCTTGGCTAGAGGACATTTTCCTTCCATTTGTACCTTTTTTCATGCTACTTTAATAGGTATTTATTCATCTTACCTGATCTTTATGAAACAATTTCTGAAGTTAACGTTTACATACATGACATTATGTTGAATTAAATGAATTTGATCTTGATTCATGAAGCACAAAGCACGATAAGAACACAGAACATGTTGAATGAGTACAAAAGAGATAAGTTATAAACTTTTTGTTTAGAATTATCGTTTGTTACAAAAAATCAATTTAGCAGACTCAAAGATTGTGATGTAACGTTGTTGATGCCTGCCGTCCTTTCTTAGAACATCGTGCCCTGCAACATTTTTTCCCGCAGATTTTGCCCCATCAACCCTAACCCTAACGAAGTTGTCTCTAGTGGAGCAGGACGTCACTGGGGCAAAATCTCTGGGTTACAACGTTTTGGAGCACGATGTTCTTGATAACAACGTTCTGGGGCACGATGTTCTGGGTTACAACGTTCTGGGGCAAAATCTCTGGGTTACAACGTTCTGGGGCACGATGTTCTGGGTTACAACGTGCTGGGGCACGATGTTCTGGGGCAAGATGTTCTGGGTTAGAACGTTCTGGGTTAGAACGTTTTGGGTTAGAACGTTCTGGGTTACAACGTTCTGGGGCAGAATGTTCTGGGGCAGGACGTCGGCCACCACGTTATTTAGCTCAGACGGATGCCCATAACAGGCGCACAACTGATATACCGTCAAAGAATATGCCGTTAAAGAATGATCAACTGATGATGTTCACATGATCCAATAATTGGAGGAATTACAACAAGATTACGTTTTGATATCAATTTTAAGAAACGTCAAGATTTGAAGTATCATGCACTTAGTCTGTGAAGTGTAAAGTCAATCTGGCAACCAAGACATGTGATGATGTAGTCTAAAAGGTAACAAACTTGCCTGCCTCACTCCTGCCCATAAGCAGGACTTTCTTGTGAGCACTACGTGCTGAACCATGGTATCCTCGTCGTTTCATTCTCAACTAACAGAGCAAGATTCATTAAGCATAAAACTGTAAACTTCTACCTTAAATGCTCTTAAACGAACCTACGCAATTGCAGAGAGATTTTGGATGTAAAAGTCAATGATTTGTAACACAGGTTTATATATTAAATTTCTCATACAGTCATGTATTGAAGCAAGAAATACGAAACTGTTCCGATCAAACATAGTAGTATACGATTTAGTTAACTACTTTAATTGTTTTTAGTCTGGCAACTTAAAGCAAAAATTTATAAATGTCAGAGAATATCAGTAGTACAAGTATAATAGCATCTTTTTACAACTAAAATCAAGATAATCACTTTATAAACAAAATCTAAAAAACGTTGAGATAAAAATCGTTAAAACCAATGATTAATATCTTTAAAAACTTTCTATTTACACGCTACCTAAAAGCCCGAGTCTCATCACTATAAAAAAGATTTAACATCTGGCATTAAAACCGTAAATCAATATTTAACACTGCTCATTAGGTGCAAAAACACAAATAAAAATAACACTAATACTGCTAAAATAGTGTGATAATAAAATGATAATTTGCAGGATATTAGAATAAAAATAGCTAATAGTACTAGGGCTATTAAACAAAGGGTGAAGATTAAAAAGTATGTGATAATGTCATGTCCAAAAATGGTGAATATGAATCACAGGAAATGATATATACTTTCACAACACGAAAATTTCGCTACATTACACGCTTTGTTTGTATTTTTTTTACAATTCCACTAAAGTTTTCCACTTCTTGAACTTCTCAAGCAATAAATCTCTGTCACAGTCTAAGGGGGATATTAAAGTGGCTTGTTTGGGTAGCTCAATATCTGCGAAACTGTGCCACCAGTTCAAACCAATGCCTGTCACTACAAAAGCTCCCATTAGGGCACCCTCAGCACAGTTGGACCTGTACACATCAAGTCCTGTCAAAGCAGACAAGCTCTCCAAAATAAAGGTAGAAGAACTAGCCCCTCCATCCACAATAAGTTTATCAGGCAGACCATAAAAGTCAAATACATCATCAAGGAGAACTTTGCTCCTAAATGCATGGGCCTCCATCACAGCTCTGACATAGTGCGCATCAGTGCAGTTGCTTCCTTTGGCCTCCATGAAGTCTTTTATGGATCTATTATCGATGGCATCTACTTTGATGAAGTAAGGGGTATCAACAGCCTCTACAGACATAGCAATGGAATCTACTTGCTTTAGGTCCTTAACAAGATTACTTGTAACCAACCAGTCCATGTATTTGCCTCGAGTTTCCATAGTCATACTCTCTGCCATGTAATAAACACCAGCCCCTCTGAGTTTCCAGGCTATTTGGGGATACACTGATAATGCTACAGGATGAGCATAGGACCCTGTCAATCGATCACAAGCCAGACCAGTCCCAAGGGACAATTTTACATCCCCTTCTTCGAAAAGGCGATTGCCAATAACAGATGCTTGTTGATCAGCAACAACTCCGTGTATTGGCACATTAGAACATCCAAGGTTTATATCTGGACTTATGTAACCAAACGAGGCATTACTGTCCACAACTTCAGGTAATGATCCAATGGGATTCCCGAAAACCCAAGTCATGACAGGACACCACTTTCCAGCCCACAGATCGTAAATTCCTGTGGCTGCTGCGTTTGAGTAGTCAGTCGCCCAGGTTGCCTTACCAGTTAGTTTATAGATGAGCCAGGTATCTAGAGTTCCAAAACACAAATTTCCTTGATTGTGTAACGTCTTGGCAGAGGGAACGTTCTCCATAACCCACTTAAATCGCATCTGAACGTTTGCTGGGACAACTTTAAAGTTAGCAGCACAAACCATATGAGTAGATCCAACAAGCTTTCCTATTCCATAAAGGAAAGTTTGACAAATTCTGGTCACATAGGAGTTGTTCCAATCATCACACATTTGCTGTGTTCTCTTGTCAGCCCATGTTATGAAGTTGTGGAGGTATCTATCAGTACCTCTTTCCCATGTTATGAATGTCGACCTGTGAGTT
Source organism: Mnemiopsis leidyi (assembly GCA_000226015.1). NCBI lineage: Eukaryota > Metazoa > Ctenophora > Tentaculata > Lobata > Bolinopsidae > Mnemiopsis > Mnemiopsis leidyi. Next base: position 208,028 of record JH152749.1, on the reverse strand, counting down.
GAGATCCCTAGAGCAGCAATGCGTGATTCAAGTCCTTTCACAGAGACCTTAAACAGAGTTTCAATGTCAGTCCACAGCTCAGCGGGACATATCTCTTGGTGACCAGGTTGGGGACATTGGAGCCTTAAAGTACGTTTCTGCAAAGAAATTGTTTCACCATTTCTGTTTACTGCTGCAAGTTTGATATTTGTGGTTCCAATGTCCAGTGATAGGATAACATCTTTTTCTGTCATTTCCTCATACCATGGTTTATCTGCAATGCTGCTGTCCTGTATTATGAGCTTGACTGTTAGAATAGTACTCAAATTTTGCAAATTAGATATCTCATACAGGGCAAAATGATTTAACTGTACATGATTTATGGCATATGATATTGTATAGTCTGCACCTAACGTACTACAAATTACAACTTTTTCAATGTGATGAAATTGGCTTTCGGGACTCACAGTTGTAAAATGTATTCACTATGGCTAATCACCAAAGTTTATTGCAAGTCAAACAACAGGTTTTGATTTATAGATAGTAAATGGCACAAGAATACCTACTTTATACAACAAATACTCTAAACAATGCTTTACAATAATAACTAATAACTAAAATAATATGTCTTAAAGTCTTACAAGATAACAAGTTTTCGATATACAATTATAAAAACCAGCACCAGAAGTAAAAATCTCAAAAATCTTCACAAACATGATATTAAACAAGTATCACTATTATCAAATCGGGATATAAAATATTGATGCCTAGCGGTTGCAGGAATTTCTTCAAATTATTTGTTCAAAAAAAATCAAAACTAAGCTTTCACTATCAATCAATTAAATGTTGCTTCAATCAAATGATCACTTGCTGGACTAGTGGTTAGTTTTGACCATAAGAACGAACTTTGCAGAGCTCTTATTTACTTTTAAAACATGTGGTAGATTAGTCTCTGTGTGTGTGTCAACAATAATAGCTCATCACAAGGTAAATCGCTAGAATTTAAACTTAGATTTCAATTGAACAGTACCCTTATTTGAGTTTTTGCTAAGACCCACCTCTTCAATAATCTTTATTCATTCACAAGCTTACTCATTTATTTAAATAGTCAACTTTTAGCAATATCTTCATGGCCATATAAAAAGATGTTCAACTAAATTAAAGTAGTAACCTGCCCCGATACCATGGGTAATTTCTAGTCTGGGATACAGGTGGTATCCTATAACACAATAATGAAGACATTAATTACAGAGGTAAATCGCCAACTATCTTGTGGTGCAAGGTTTGGAAACAAAACTTAAATTCTAGTGTGCGAGTAGCAAACCAATGGGAGTGTGGTATCAAAAATTATCACACAACTGCCAGACCTATGATTTTGCTAATTGTATTAGCTAAAACAAAAATAATCTTAAGATCAGCTTTCACTCATATATGACTTCATATACTCTTAATTTACAAAAAACAGCAAATTACAAAAACTGATGACTTATATATCAGTTATCAGTTTTGTAAATTGCAGCACTCACATGCCCCGTAATAATTTTGCATTCTTCATCCAACCGGAAATATGTTTGGTTAAAATATCTGTTAATTCAAGCTGTTCGAATTGATAGTTGATTTTATGAAGGAGCACATGTTTTGCAGCTGAGCTGCGGGAGTTTCATATTGATAATTATGCAATGCAGTTTGTACCACAGGAGGTTGCTAATACATTTTAGATTGAAACCCACTTTTTGCTTTTGTTGTTTCATCGAAACTGTTTTCATATCATGTAGGTCTTGTAACAAAATAGAGGCAACATTGCAAATGATTAACAAGAAAAAGTAACAGGCCAAAATTTTAACAATACAATATCATGTCCTAAAAGGCCTGGGCCCGAATCGATATGGTTTTATAATCCATTTGAAGAAAAAAATGTGGGCAGGGTCATCCATCATTAATTTCAGGTAATGAGAAATGCAAATACAAAAACATCTCATAGAGACCCTTTTATTCATCAGAAACTATACACTGTAATTTTTTAAATTAAATTAACCAGCAAATAGATGAGGATCACTCATAAATAACATTAATCTTAATTATAATATCTTTAATGAGTTGTGAAGATTACCAAAACGAGCTGTGAAGATTATCTAAACGAGGTTAACTTAAGTGATCTTTTATAGAGTTAGAGCACCTATGGCTTTTAAGTAAGAAAAATGGTTAAGGGTCTTAATTGGAGAGTTGGAATTAAGTGGGAAGCAAGCGGTAAGGAAACATTTAAGTGCAAAAACACAAGATGCTCTTGTTATTTAAAATACATTTATTCATTACTCTTAAAGCACCCTATAACCCTTAATATATGAAACAACATGGATGCCAGCTAGAATTTACAGATGCCAAAAACAACTTTGTTACAACTAGAAACCTAAATAGACCTTTCAGTCATGGAAGTATGGTTGACCAATTGACACATTTTTCTACTGACTTGTACCACTTTTTACGACTCTCCAGCATTTGAGTCTCTGTTAAATTCTTGTTAAATTTTATTTGAGTAAATTCGAGCGTAACTCTTGATTTTATATCTTCTAACGATTTATAAAGCCCAACACCTAATCCAGCAACAAGAGCAGCACCTATCAAACTACCATCTACAGACTCTGATTTCTTAAGATCAAATTCTGATATCTGAGAAAGAGATTCCAAAACAAATAATGAGCGGCTAGTACCACCATCCACTACAATTTCACAAGGTTTCTTGTAAAACTGGAATATATTATCTAAAACATGGCAACTCAAGTAGGCTTGAGATTCAAGTACCGCCCTCACTATGTGATTTGTTTTTGTTCTATATGTTATTCCAAATAGTGATGTTTCAGCCTGTGCATCTTTTTGAGGAACTTCCATTCCATTGAATGCGGGAACAAAAGTGACACCTTCTGTGCTTGGCACATTTCTTGCTAAGGCATCAATTTCGTTTAAGTTCTTAACAAGTCCTGATGTGACTGTCCATTCAACTGCTCTTCCCCCATTGCTGGCAAAAAATTCTGCAATAAAATATGGATCCTGTCCTTCTAACTTCCAGCCTATTAAGGGATAAATGCTATTTGATGTTGGATGGGTATTATTTCCTGTGTTTATATTGCACGATATCACAGTTCCCAGAGTCAATTTAGTATTACCTTCATGATAAAGCAAATTACCAAACATTGATGCCTGCTGGTCACCAAGAACACCAGTGATGGGTGCTGAAAAACCTAGACCTAAACTTTTGTCAATTTCTCCAAAATTGGAATTTGAAGGCTTCACCTCAGGAAATATTTCGATTGGAATTCCAAATATATATGCCATAACTGAACTCCACGACAGACTCCAAATATCGAAAATACCAGTGCAACTTGCACAGCTAAACTCTGTTGCCCAAGTTCTGCCTTTAGTAAGCTTCCATATCAGCCATGTTTCCAATGTGCCAAAACACAGTTTTTTGTTCTTAAGGAGTTTATGAGCTTTTTTGTTATTAATTAAGATCCACCTGAGGCGCATAGGGATGGTTTTACATTTCGATTTAAATGTTGATGCGCACAACATTCGATGGGAGCCACATAATGATCCTAACACCCAGGCTGCCCACTGGAAAGTATTCATAAATGAACTGTTGTTTAAATCATCACACATGTTGGCTGCACGCTTGTCCATCCATGATATGAAATTGTGCAAGTATTCCCCAGTATCTTTATTCCAAGTAATAAAAGTATTTCGTTGCACAGAGATTCCAAATGTAAGAATCCTATTTTGAAGGTTAGAGGTAACAGTCTGAATTAAGAAGCAGATGTCAATCCACAATTTATGAGGGCATATTTCAAACCAGCCTTGCTTTGGTGAAATCAGGGAAATAGGTTTCGTAGCAACTCTCAGGACTTGACCTGACTTGTTTATCAACGCTGCTTTACAATTGGAAGAACCAATATCTACAGCAATGACTAGATCCTTTTCCTTCATGCACACTACTTTATAATGGTCATGTCATCTTTCTGAAACGATATTTTGTTAAGAAATTCATCATGTAGGTTTAGGTTTGATTGATGATATGTTGCCACTTGTAGATATGGGCCATATTGACGATTTATCCCTGAGAATATAAGGAAAGGCCGTTACCTGCATGCTATTCCAAGGAGAAAAATATAAATCAACTTTTCTGTCCGTTACATTCTGGCCAAAAACAAAACTTTTCAGAAAAAAAATAAGTGAAAAAAAAATTTCTTGCCAATTTCTCTTGGAAAAAAATGAGATTTGAAATGAGATTAGTTTGAAAACTGGAATAGCCATACTTCATATCTCAATAGCAGCTTAAATGGTCCCAATTTGCGACATTCATTTTTAGCCTATTTTCAGGCAATTATCTATCTTTCTGTTTTGTTAATATTTTGAGGTAAACATACGAGCCATAGCTGTGAATATTGGTGGATCATCTAGGAAAACCTTAAACTTTCAAAGTGAGGTGATTGAGGATTTACTTTTTTTGATGTGAGAAATTTGAGGATAACCTCGAATTTTGCTCATAAAATGGTTCCAATAAAGCATCTGAGGATACTTTTTTCGAGCTTTGAATCAGCAAATGATTGCCTAACTAATGTAATCGAAATTCATGTAGATGAAGGTTGTAAATTTTGAGGGTAAATTTTGAAGATAACATAAAGCTGGGTCTTAAAATTCCATATACAGTAAACCCTTGATTTACCGGGCCTTCGGGGGAAAGGGTTGAGGCCGGGTAAATAGAGGGGCAGGCCCGTAGTTAGGGGGCAGGGGGGTCATGACCCCCTCAATTTGGGGAAGGGAGGGTCAATTATGACCTGCGAAGCAGGTCATTGACCCCCTATATTTGACTACTGTCTAAACATCTAAATTTTCATTGCTGAAAACATGATTTCTAATCAGTATTGGACATACAATGCTTGTCTTATTAATATTTCTTATTCAATAGCTATAAGCTAACAACTTAAATCTTGACACTTATCACAATTGAACATGATACTTGCCATTGCCCATTGCCCATTTGCTTATTATTCTCGATTGCAAAATTGAAAATTGTTATCTACCTTACTAGACATTTTTGTGGCGGACCAATTTGCGACGACTGAAATTTTGGCGGTCCGAAAATGTGGCGAAATTGAACAAAAACAGTCACATTTCGGACGTCACAGAAAATAAGGGTATTTTTCATCATTTTGTTTTTTGACACAAGGAAATTCAAAATTTTCTAAAAATCTGTAAAATCATGTTGAAACAAAGTGAAACTTATAAATCGATTTCTTCATCTTCCGCTAAGGGGTCCGGTTCGATTCTTTTAGTTTCACGCTGTTCTCTAGTGTACTCCCAGGAGTAAGATTCTCGGATAAGCTGCTTCATCTTGTACATGATGTCTCCGAGGCCTTTCTCAACAACTCCATTACTTTCCCCACCGTGGCCCATGAAATAGTGACAATATTTACTGACTTCTAACGGAATATTTCCGACGGTTACCAACTGCATGGGACAAGCAAAACTCTCCCGTCCTTTATCCGCTTCACGGCAAACTCATACCGATCATGTTGAAGAGACACATCGTTAGTTTTCCGATGGATAGTAACCTTGGACTTGAGTAATAAGATGATTACTGATTAGTGCTCTACTGATCAATGACAGTATATCTGCATCACATGACTTATTGCGTTTGGTATTAAATCGTTTATCTTGACTTAGTCTCTTATAAGACGTTTATGTTAGCAGATAACTGTAATTTATTGTAAATTTAAAACGTATTACTCGACATTCAATTCATCATGTAATATTTTGTTTATTCGTCCCACCATCATATCACTAACTTTTCAAGAACAAAATAAATCGATGAAGCCACAATTGTTGGAATAAGCTAAAAATTATGCGACGAGTTCTATTACGACGACCAAAATTTTGGCGGTCCGAAAATATGGCGAAATTTCGGGAAAACCGTCACATTTTGTGCGTTATAAAAATGTCTTGTAAGGTATATCATTTAAATACCCTGATTTATCTAACAAATTTCTTTTAGAATATAGATCATGGCACAGATAATGTCTGAATAGTGAGCATACCAGATAGTCACAGCTTCTGTATGGGCATTGGGCCTGCTTCAACACCTCAAGATGCCTCGATTTTCTGCTTACTTATTGATTAAAAAAATGGTCTTTTTACCAATAATAAAAACTAAATTTTATTTAATATCAGTTAAAGCATATCAAAGAATTTAAAAATCAAATTCAAATTTAGGTAGTTGGGACTTTGAAATGAATTGGTGTTGTTACAGTAACATCATAAAAATTGTTCAGAAGTAGTACTTATATTGGTATCATCTCATGCTCATTGGTATCATCTCATGCTCAAAGATTAATATAGATGTCACTAAAAAAGAATCAAGGCTGATATGGGAGAGCACAGACCATAAGGATTGCGTGCCCACCCTTGCTCCTGGATCCTTAAGTTTGATAGAAATTAGTTTGGTCGAGGTTGTCACAAATTTTCAAAGTCCCAACATAAAAACACACTGTTACGTCTGCACTTAACCGATATCTATTTACAGCATGGAGCTTTTAGCTAGCATTTAAGGTTTGTCTCATTTCATTGGTGACAGGATGGCAGCAACGAAGGAGGATATAGACAGACTTCAAGAATCGTTGAACAATCTTCTTCTATTGAACACTCAGCTCAAAACCCAAGTGGATGCATTGCAAGAGGAAAACAGTAATTTCAAAAAGGCTGCACAATCCACATAACCAGAATAACTGCCAACAAGGAGAAGTGGCAAAAAATGTGAGGAAGAAATCGCTCAAATGGTGAACGACTTAGCTACAATGAAGCGTGAACTTCAAGAGGATAATGTGGAACGGACCTTTTTCCAGGACAACTGTGTGAGTTACAGAGCCATCTGCCAGGTTTTTGATGATGTTTTTGATCAGGTGAACAACCCACCGACCCTTGAACCTCAGGTAGAGTTACCTGTGCCCTTTGAACCGTTTTCAGGAACAGGGAGAGAGGAGCGGCTGGAGTTACAGTTTGGAGTAGATAATGATTTCTCAGCTGTAACTCTCCGACGATTTGTCGAACGATATAGAGTGGTGAAGCAAATCAACATGCAAGGGAAAATCACAGGATGGGACTCACCGCAATTTCGTGCTAGCAAACTCAAATTGGGATTAGTGAATGACCCATTTGACTGGGTAAGCTTCCAAAGCTCCATGCTCCAATCATGGACTAATGACGACCAACTTTTGATAGAGAAACTCATGGACAAGTATATGAATGTTCAAGCCGTTGAACTAAATATCCTGACCAAAGCAGAACCTTTGCTTTGCGGGCAGTCAGCGAATCTGATGACCCGATAGAGGATCTATAAAGCTCACCAAAGTAACCGAAGTAAGTAAGTAATACAGCACAGGAACCGAAAGAAGACTTGTCTGAGTATTTAATGAGGCTTCGGCGCTTGGTGAAAGAAGCATATGATGGCGATAACCAACCTGAATTGGACAAAAGAGTCCCCTGGAAGTTTGTCAGCGGAGTACAGGACAAACAGATTACAAAGAAACTGATGGAAACAGGGTGGATGCTAGATAAACGTCATGCTAAACCTCTTGAAGAACTTCTCAAACTAGCTGAGGTAACAAAACAGACTGATGATGCAGTTTGCAAGTGATGACTTAGCATCCATAGCTTCGTTCAGTAGTAAGGGCTCGGACAGAAAGAGTACACACAACAAATCTAATTCTGGGGATAGTTCACGCTCATCAGGGTCTCAGCCTACCCCAGACATACTCAAATGTTGGTATTGCCAGAAGGAGTACAAAGGAGGGTGGTTTCATTGCTCTAAGAGAAAGAGAGAAGATCCATCCTGGAGACCTTATCGTACAAGGTCCAGAACGAAGACGGCTGGTGAGTCAGATGCGGGAACGGGTTTTCGGCAATAGCCCCTTCTGAGTTAATAGAGAATTCAAAGGGGGGTAGTAATGGGTCATCAACGATTAAGCAATGGTCGGTTGCGGCAGCACAATTTCACGTTATACCCCCAGAAAAAGGACAAAGAAACAGGGTCAAAAAGTTCAGAGATATTAGGGCTTGTGCAGCAGATATGATGAATAAAACCCCTTATGTACAGGTTCAATGGCTGGACAAAGACAAGAACAGCAAGACTAGTGATTTTGCTCTCATGGACACAGGAGCACAATGGACCCTGATATCAGCAGAGAAACTCTCAAGGAAGGAGAAAGAGGGATTATGCCAATCTGATCTGTCAGGGCAAGGGGTTTCAGGGGAGAAAATCCCTATTCTTGGGGAAATCTGGCGTGATGTACAGGTAGGAAGCAACCAATTTCTCGCTCAACGCTTTGTAGTTGTTCAAAAGATGATTTGTCCAGTCATATTGGGTATGGATTTCTGGTCTCGGGCAACAGAGTTGTCATTTAACTTTCCCTCGAGTACCTTTGTCATCAACAATGATGAAACTGAAATTAGATTGTATAGCAACCCCCACCAAGGAGGGGGAAAGGATGGCTCGAAGAAAGAGAGGCGACCATGTGAGGTTCTAATGGCAAAGGAAACTAGAATACCCCCTAAGAGTGAAGTTGTAGTCGCCTGTTTGGTTCCTCGGATGAAAGAAGGACAAGATTACCTTGTAGAACCTGTATCATTGGGGGAGAGATGGGTTGGCACACCGTATGGCATTGTCAATGGTAAAGGAGATGGTGAAATAGCCATAAAAGTTACGAACCTCGAGGGGGAGGAGGTTCTCCTGAAGCAAGGAGACTGTATAGCTACGATAAGTCCTGAGCAATGTTTTATTCGTAAATTTTGTTTTATTCGTAGCAGACTCAATCACCGGCAACATATTCAGCTCCCAAGGATCCAGGAATGAGATTGATTGGAGCAAAATGATTTGCAGTGACCTGGACGCAAACAAGAAGGTACAGTTGACTCAATTATTGCAAGGCTATAGAGGGTCATTTTACACGGGAGGCAAACTGCCGATTGTGCGTGTAGGAGTTGAACACTCAGTTCGTCTGAAAGAGGACAGCTCCCCTACAACATGCAAACCACGAAGATTGTCTAAGAGCCTAGCTGACGAAGTAAGAGACCACATAGAGAAATTGCAGAAAATGGGTGTAGTGCAGGAGTCAAATAGCATTTGGGCATCACCAGTGGTATGCGCACGACGCAATGATGGTAGCCTCCGACTGGTCATTGATTACAGGATGACCAATGCAAAGTCAACTACTGCCACCCTCCATCCAATACCCTTGATTGATGACCTTCTCGATAGGTTGGGAAAAGCCAAGTATTTTGGTACAATTGACGCTAAGTCAGGGTATCACCAGATGCCCATGAAAAAGGAGGATGCAGAGATCACTGCATTTGTGGTTCCCTGGGGACACTACGAATTTGCAGACAGGACCCCGTTTGGACTGAAAGGGGCAGGGTATTCATTCCAGCGAATGATGTCAGGAGTGTTGGGCAGCAGTAATTACATGGAAGCCCTCTGTTACCTTGATGATGTACTGATATGGGGAGCAACATGGGATTCCGTGGTGGGGTTCATCTTGAGGGCAGTGTATGGTACACTGGTGACACCTTCTTTGGCTGCCAAA
>JH152749.1:179412-192164 GCA_000226015.1 Mnemiopsis leidyi | reverse complement strand
GAGCAGATTCAGTTATGTCTCTGGAGGTAGCAGGAGTAGTGAAAGCTGTAACCTATACGTTAACAAATCCACATCACACAAAAATTTCTATTATCTTGGAGCCAAATGCTGGAACATCATACCACACAACTTGCGCAACTCGGAAGATATAGATAAATTTAGCAAAACATACAAAGCCCAGTTGTTGCAATCAATAATAGCTGACCCCAACTATTTGCTTAACAACTCATATGATAACTTTTACAGTCCTTCTGTCATTGAAGCTAGTTAGTTTTCCCGTGGGTGAGAGAGATATCCTGGATGTTATCAGTGCTGATCCTGGTGATTTGATAATGTCTTCTTTCTACTTTGGTGTAGAATATTACTATCTGTTATCAGATGTTTTTAATTTGTTTAGTTTTTCTGACGTTATTTTATCTAACTCTTATCTTAACCTGTTTTATGTTAATTTTTTACACCTATGTTCAGTTGGTGACTATGATATCAATATAATTTATATTCAATGTCTCATAAGGTAGGTTTTGGGTTATTTGGTTATTTCGTTCGAGTTGTTGTACTTTTCTGTGTATGGGGCCAATGCATAATCATTATTAATTCTATATTATATTATATGATTTGATTGTTGTTTTATGAGTTTTATTGTTTATATGGTTACTATATTTTCTTTGGCTTTAGGTAGGGTGCCCCATTAAAAGAGCTAGACTCTTCCAGGCTGCATCCTGCAGCACTTAAGGTGGTCTCATATATGTATAATATTTATATTTAAATTATTAAATGTCATACTGTATAATTGTGCTGCAAATTTTATTTCAATTCAATTCAAAACAGTAAAATTAATTAATTTTTCACCTTTCTAGGTATGGCTATTAATAGAGCAGTATGAATAGTGAAGTTGAAGATGATGTGGATGGTACATTTTATAGCATTGCTGCAGAGGATACAGATACATCAATCTATCTTGACTCTAATGTAAATCAAGATCCCCCATCAGAGGAGAAACATATTATATTGGGTAAAGATGTTGTAGCTGTTGATGATGTGCATAGGGTAGATCCTGATCATATTGACATAAGTTTAATCACTAAAGCTGGCAGTGAATCCAATGATGGAAACTCAAAAATTAATCCAATAGAAAATCCCGGAACCTCAATGCAGTCTATCAATTTAGCAGATAGTGATAGTGCAAAAGAAATCAAAAGTTCATCCAATTCAGATTGCAATGTTGAGGTGTCAATTGAAAAATTTTCTGATGTTGTTGAAATGCCCAAACCAGTTCAGCAACCATTGATATATGAAGCAAATGATTCTGTTACAACCCCAACACCAATCTTTGAGGTAGGGACAAAAAATCCCACATTTGTCCATCAGATAATTCCCGAGATTGAGGTAGTGGAAGAACTTAATGACCTCTTTATTGACAGTGAATTGTGGTTGCCATCAGAAAACACACTTCAGCTTATTCAGCAGTCTACAGAGAGCTTACTCGACCCTCAGTATCTCACTAAAGCACGTCCAAATAGCACAGTTGCTTTTGTCAGTCCTGCAATAGAGTTAATGATGAAGTATCACGGGGAAGCTGCTGCACAACGATTGCAGACACCATTGCCAACAGTTTCTGAAAGTAACCTTAAGCAGCTTGTCAAGGAAGGCAGGTTTCTGTCTGCTGTAAACATGTTAACAGAAATACTCAATTCATCAGAAATGAGCCCTAACACTATGAACTTGTGGACTTTAAGATTTACTCTTCTCATAAAATTGAAACTCTACTCAACTGCTGAAGTTGAAATGGCAATGTTTGGGAATCTCGATAATTGTGACCTTTACTATGAGTTCTATCACAAGGAATATCCCTCAAAGAAAGGCTCTATCATTCCATGGAGTTTTAGGCTTTTGTGGTCAATTCTACCTCTTCACTGTCCATCATCCGGAGGTCTATATGGTGCCCTCGATAGAATGTATGGTCTGGTATATCACTTAGATCAGGCATTGCTTGCCGGCCTGCCATATATGAAAGAACAGCAAGTGATAAAGTATAAGACGAGTTTACTTATACAGGTTGCTGGTGCTCTTGCTGGAAGTGGAAGTATACAGCCAGCTATAAAGCTCCTGAAACAGGTGAAGAAAGATCAGCCTGACATGGCTGTTCCTGTTTCGAATGCCATCATTCGACTGTATTACCAAGTTGGAAACATCTACAAAGGGGAGAGCCTTTTGGCCGAAATTCGAAGTGAGTTAACTGAAGAGGAAAAGGAAATGAATAATGGATTCAAGTGTATTGCTCATGGGGAGTATAATGAAGCATATCAGCACTTTGCCAGAGCAGTAAACCTTAATCCCTCCAATGCGGTAGCAAGTATCAATGGAGCTGTGTGTTTGCTTTACCTAGGCAAACTGAGTGACAGTATCGTCCAATTTGAGGGTGCTTCCAAAATTTCCCTGCATCCCATGCTGTTGTTCAATCTTGTTTCTCTATATGAGTTAAAGACTATCGCCAACACAACTAAAAAGTATCATCTTTTGGACAGCATCACCAGTAAGTCCGATTGGGAGGCCTTCCCATTTGAATGTTTAAGACTGTAACTAATTTCATAAGTCGGGTATTTTGCGATAATTGAGAGGTAATATTTTACTTCACCTCTAATTCTGTGGATTGGCCACATTTTTTAGTTGTAACCACATTAACGCATTTGATTGGATGCTACTTGTACCAACCTTTACAGGTCGATAACAGTAAACATTAATCCTCCACAAAAAAGCATGCCTAGTATTAGTTCACCTTTGGTTTGCTTGAACTAAGCATGTTGACCTGTGTATATTTTGAAAGGTACTCCAATGCCATCTTTTGAAATTTTTCTTAGTCTATTATAGTGTGTTACTTATAATTCACCCTGAGTGGCCAGCCTTAGTTGACTGCAGTTAGATCTGTTTGATATAAAATTTCACACATAGGGAAACCGCATATAAGTATATAGTACTTACTTATAATAGTTATTAACGGTTTTGTTCTTGTTTCTGTCAGTGTCAGTGTCATTATTGCTATCCTTTCATTGTGACCTGTTAAATGTGAGATATTATCTGCTCCTTTTCTCCTATTGTATGTTTAGTACTATTAATTTCAGTTGAGAACGTTTATTTTATCAACTCAATAAAGAATTAGCTAATTTTACATTCTAATCCAGTTGAACAGATTTTGTGAATCGAGTGTGTTTAATTGTAATTTAGTTAATTTTTTCGAACTTGCTAACATTGTTGACCAATTTTGTATACTTGATTTTCTTGCGACACGTAATTATAGTTTTTGCAACAAAGGACAACGCCTAACAACGCATAAAATTAGCGTCACAATGAGATGTCTTCAAGAAAGAAGTTGATCACATAACAGGTGTTATAATGCTTTTGCCTGCCAGGTTCAAGGACACCAACATGGCATCGTCAAATATAAAGATCTGTGTTAGAATACGTCCTGAGCAAGGAACAGAAAGAAGTAAGTAACCATTTTTCAGGTCAATTTTCCTTGTACCTCGGAGACCAGTGAGAAGCAAATTGAACCAATCAATATTGAGAAAAACTACTCCGCGTTAGAGATGATTTCAACTCCACCCCAGATATTACAGCCATATGTACGTGAAAGTTGTCAACCTCTCAAAAACCTACTCCATAACATAAAATTTATAACAGGTTCCAAGTTTAGAGAAGTAGTTAAAGCTATAGGCGACAAGATTGTCGTATTTGATCCGCCGGACGACAACTCGAATGGGCTGAAACAGATCTTCACTTCTCAACGTAACAAAGACCTCAAGTTCTCCTTCGATTACGTGTTCGGTCCCGAATCGTCCCAACTTGATGTGTATCGCTGTACAACCGCTACCATCCTCGACGATGTGCTCAATGGGTCTGTTTTCAATGGGTCTACTGGCAGTATCCTTTCTTTTAAAATAAATTTCAATAAATTGTACGCATTTTAGCAAAGATAGAATATCCGTATTAAAATCATAATCATAACGCAAAGTTGTGTAAAAACGTTAAAATCCAGGTTTAACTGTTGCGTTTTTGCGTACGGAGCGACTGGTGCTGGAAAAACTTTTACAATGCTTGGAAATAAAGAAAACCCCGGAGTTATTTACAAAACTGTAAGTACCCATTGCAGAAACCAGTACCAATGCAGAGACTGTAAAAAATTGTAGTACATCTAGTACATATTGGCAAATTTCGTGAAAAAACAATGAACGACAGGAATATTGTTCGTTTCTGGAAAACCCAGATCTAGTGTAAGACCGAAGAATTTCAGTCACGCTCCTTATTTTTGTTATCGCACCGCCGATTTACAAAATCAAATGCTGCAATCTTTCAATTTTCTTTTAATACTGTATCACTTGAAATTGCAGTTTGAACTATTGATTATTGTATTGAAAGTTAAGGGGTCGCAAGTACATTTTGTACATACCAAGTTTGGAGCTGTATAGTTTACTTGTTTATCTGTTGTCTATACTGTACATGGTACCTTCAGGTAATGATGTTGTACACAAAGATAGACGCTTTAAGTGACTCGTACAAGTACGACGTGGAAGTCAGTTACGTCGAGATTTACAATGAAAATATGAAAGATCTTCTCTCCCCAGGTCAGTTCGATGATCTAACTTGCACATCACCACCAATTGATATGGTTAGATTTAACGAAAGTCGAAAAGTAAATCATGTTCCAAATTTAATCTCGTGTGAAGAAAATTAAAAGATTTATAACCTAAAAAATTTGAAATTGAACATGCCAGAAACAAGAATTACTAATAACGCTTAAGCAATCACACTGCATCCTTATTTGCAACAAGACGTTATTCCAAACTCAGCATCCCAGCCCGTGTATGTACCACAGGGGCCATGACATCTCATGTAGCTGTCTCCAAACACTGCAGGTTGAATATACGTAGGGCTATAATCGTATGTGTTAAACGCTCTGATGTGTCCACTGTGCCTGGTGAAGCCAGGAGGACAGGTCCCGCTCGCCAGGATGCAATAAGAACCCTCCGGCCAAGTCGGCAAGGCCGCCACCTCCGCCATCACTTCACTCTGCCCCTCTGTCAAAGCCCGGATTTCGTTCTGCGACGTTGCCACTTCGTTTTTCAGCTCATCCAGTGCCGTCTTGCTCCGGGTGAAGGAGATGTTTTGCACTTCAAGCTGTTCCGTCAATTTAGTGATCCTGGTTTTCGAAGTAAGGAGATCAGCTTGAAGATGTTCAATTAGAGACTTTGCCTCGGTTAGAGCCACTGTAATTGTACTGATCTTAGTTGTTTGTTGAGTCGCTAGTTCGGTGAGAGAGATCGTGTTTTGCATTGAGGACAACAGCAGATCTCTCAAGTCGTCCACCGGCAATGTTTGGTCCTGAAACATTTCATAAATAATTGCGGCAACATGTTTAATTTCTTAAATGATTAAGTCAATTAATTTTTGTAAACAGCAACTGCAACTCATTTAATATCTCAAGCTGAAGCGTTCTTATAATTTAAGGATACAATTCTTCGTTTACTGAAAAAATTACCGAATCTCTAGAATGACCATTTGTTCCTTCAACTCTAGTGGATGTAGTGTAACAGAAAATGAATGCGAAAAATAACGCTCTCATAGTTTAGCTGTTGTGCGACTACTCTGCTAATGTATTAAACGGCAAACGGCAAACCAAATCAAATAGTATACCAAAGCAAATAGTATACTGAATTTCAGTTTTAAAATTAATGAGTACCTAATCCATTTCTCAAAACTGTCACGCGGCTTTTTTTATAACAGTTACATATAAATCCAGACTGTGTGGCCCCATTAAAAAATTTCGTTTTTTCTGCTTTCTTATCTTAGTATCTTATCTACAGTTTCCTAATTTCCTAATCTGCTGCCATTTAGTTCTCAGAATCTAGGCTCTCATATATGTATGTTCCATGAGAGTTCTTAACTTGACTAGCCTGAAATAAAAAATTGGCATTGCAGTTATGTACACTGACATGGTGATATTTTCCAGTTCTGTACTGACATGGTGATATTTTCCAGTTTTGTACTGACATGGTGATATTTTCCAGTTCTGTACTGTCATGGTGATATTTTCCAGTTCTGTACTGTCATGGTGATATTTTCCAGGGAGGAAGCTGGTCATGAACGAAGGATCAGACGGCAAGATTACGCTATGTGGAGTTAGCATGCACCAACCTAAAAACGCGGACGAGTTACTGGACATGCTGCTGCGGGGTAACACAGAGCGTACTCAGAGCAGTACCAGCGCTAACTCGGAGTCTTCACGATCTCATGCTATCTTCCAGATTTACCTGAGGGGGAGAAACAAGGTGTCAGGGACAACGGCCACTTGGAAGCATTCCAAGTTTAGTCTGATAGATTTGGCCGGCTCAGAGAAGGGTAACGTAACGACCAACAACAAACAACAGCGTGAGGGAAAGAACATCAACCGGTCCTTGTTGGCACTGGGGAATGTTATCAATGCGCTTGCTGAAAGAAACAAGAATCCCAAAATTTTTATCCCCTACAGAGATAGTAAGCTCACAAGGTTGTTAAACTCTTCGCTTTATTTTGAAATTTTTGCTGCCTTATTCAGAAATTGTGATATTTGTCTTGATAATAGCAAAGATTAAATTTTTTCCTATTTTTGTGCTAGTATGTTTTGTCATTGGTAAGTATCTTTGACATTACACTCTATCTAACACTGCACCTAACACTGCACCTAACACTCTATCTAACACTCTATCTAACACTGCACCTAACACTATCTAACACTCTATCTAACACTCTATCTAACACTATACCTAACACTCTATCTAACACTCTATCTAACACTATACCTAACACTCTATCTAACACTCTATCTAACACTATACCTAACACTCTATCTAACACTCTATCTAACACTATACCTAACACTCTATCTAACACTGTACCTAACACTAAACCTCACACTAAACCTCACACTCTATCTAACACTCTATCTAACAGTATACCTAACACTCTTTCCAACACTCTATCTAACACTATACCTCACACTCTATCTAACACTGTACCTAACACTCTATCTAACACTATACCTAACACTCTATCTAACACTGTACCTAACACTCTATCTAACACTTAACCTCACACTCTATCACACTGTGTCTAACATTCTATCTAACACTATACATAACACTCTATTCAACACTCCTCAGATTGCTAAAAGATTCGCTCGGTGGATCATGTCAGACTATAATGATCGCCAACCTAAGTCCGAGTAGCAAGAGCTACGAAGACACGTACAACACCCTCAAATATGCTAACAGAGGTAACAGAACGTCGTTACTTTATCCGAACCTGTGCAGAATGTTCCACATTACTACACTTGCTTGTTGTTGGGGTTATCATTAAATATTGGACTTTCATGTTTGACGTCGAAGTTTGAATATAGAGTAAACGAAGAGTCCTATCCCAGCTAAGAACATAAAAGTGGAGCTAGTGAAGAATGTGGTACAAGTAGAGACTCATGTGGGGGAATACAACAAGCTGGTAGCAGATCTCAAAGAGGAAGTGAGTACTGTAGTCACGTGGTGTAGTTAGTCACGTGGTGAAGTAAGTCACGTGGTGAAGTAAGTCACGTGGTTTACGAAGTCACGTGGTGTCTGCGCGGTAGTCACGTAACCCAAAATTGGTTATCAGAAACTTGTAATCAGTATATTGCGTGGGGGCCGCCTGATACCGTGATTTGATTTTAGGGATAATTATTCTGCAGAGTTTGAAGTTGTTAAATCGCATTAGGATTTCTTTGACGTGGTAAAATATGTTTTTATCAACTGTAGATTCTAAAACAAAACAATTGCAGAAGTGGTTTCATGAATCTAAAACTCCTAGCAAAGCTAATTTTAACGAATAAAATCTCCAGATCAATGCTCTGAATGTGAAACTGCTAGAAAAGAACGAGACAGCAGAAAAGTTAAAGATGTTGGACGAGTTCGATAAAGCTCACAAGAAATTTGACATGAAGTGTCGCGAGGTTGTGTATTTTGTGTAAACCTGCCTAAACTTGTTTGCCCAGACCATTCCCCGACCTTGCTTTTTGTCCGGACCGTACCCATACCATACCTGACTTTGCTTTTTGTCCGGACCGTACCCAGACCATTCTCGACCTTTCTTTTTGCCCGGACCACGGTCCAACTTTGCCCCGGTCGTTAAGGAAGTTGCTTTGTTGAACATTTAATGAAGTGGGATTATGTTATTAGTGTAGTTTGTAGTGTAAAGTGTATAGCATGCAGTGTATATTGAATGGTATAGCGTGTAGTATGTGAAGCCACTCACTGATTGTTACTTTTATAGGTATTCCAAGAACGTGCTCAGTTCAAACGAGAACTCACGGTCTTAGAAGCAGAGGAACACAATTTAGCCACACAGATAAAGCAGAATGAACTGTATCTCCGAGTTATCAGTTCATTTGACACAGAATCCCACCTCCTTTCTCTTGTACAGGTATGTCTTCTGTGTTGTTCTTTCTTCTATGTTGTCAAGAAGATAAAATTTCTATAATCTACTTAAAGGAGGATCTCTCCCTACTCCTCGCTAAGTTTCCAGATAATCCCATGTTTGCGGGTTCTCCTGTGCAAACTCCAACATTCAAGATAACTGTGATAGATAAAAAGTCAAAAAAGCGCTCTGAAACGACAAAATAGTGCACCTTACCATATATTTACTTAATGCTTATGCTATAGTTTACTGAGATATGAACAACTTGACGAATTTACGTGAAGATTCCACAATTTCAGGCCGAGATGGATTCTTTGTCAGAAAACCTGAGTTCCACCAAAACAAAAATAGCCACCAAGAAGTCAGATTTAGTGTCGAACATGGAGCGAGCAAACAAAGTTCAGAGAGAGATTCACGAGTACATACAAAAGAACTCGGCCAACATTCCCAAACCTCTGGGTCCAGAAATACTGGTGCAGCTTTGGGAGTTCCATCTTGTCAAGGTAAGTTAGATGTTATGGCATGAAATATATAGAAGCTTAGTCTACTTTCAAAACTGATTTAAACCGATCTTAGTTTCCAAGGCTAACCACTGCTAATTAAGGTGCAGTCCTACTTCGCGGAGCACAGCGTGTCAGCACTTCAAGAGGCAGTAGTGTCCTCCGAACGGCAGCTCCAGCACATGAACAGCATTACAGAGGAAATATTCAAGGTCGTCTCTTCTGACGAGAATGTTCCAGATTCTCTGAGATCCCAGCTCGGAGGTAGGTTTTGTTGTCGGTTCAGATATTGAAACATCTGCCACTGCACACTTATCTATTGATGGTTGTAGTTACCTTATCTTATCACACTACAAAATCACATAATAAACGTCGGAGTTAAATGTAAATTTCTCCAGGACTGTGTATGAAACTGCTGGAAAGTCAGAAGAAAAGAAATGGAGTGGTGTGGGCAGATGAGAAGACGGAATCTGATCACCCCACCTCCAACTTGTTCCCATCTCCAAAACTGGTACAGCCGCACTCTCCCACCCTCTCTTTCACCCCTGGTAAAACTCTGGTGGGCTCCACTCCCCAGCTCAACAAACTGCAAGCTGCACACATGCGGGGGGAAGCCTTCTCCACTCCTGCCCCCTCTAAGTTACAAGCTTGTTTCAATGCCCGGTTCTCGGCCATGGAGGAGCAGTCTAAACTCAACTTGATAGAGCGGTTCAACACGATCAAACAGAAGGCACACAAACCTATTCTGAAAGAGAGAAGCCAGAAATCTGCTGACAATTCTGACGATTCAGTTAAAACGAACAGCTCAACAGAGGAGGTAGACTTAAACAGCACATTTACCTTAGAAGAACCAAAAGTTGCATTCTCTGCCGTTCCAAAACCAGCTCCAAAACGCAAGATGTCCATGATCCCCGCCCCGTCCCATGTGACCAAGAGAAACGCTCTCGTTTCACCGTTTCCCAAACCGGGAACAATCAACACACGTTCCGTCTCCCCTGGGCCTGCCGCAGCAAGACTCCCCAGACCCACTGGCACCGCCCCCAGAAAGATGACGCCCCGAGCTAGATCCGCCCCCAGACTTAAACAAGAGAGCAAGTTTGCTAGTTCCTCTGACGGAAAGAGTCTGGGCGGTAGTCAGATTGTTAAACCTAAAGTAGTTGCGGCTAGGAGGGGATTGGCAAGTAGTAGTACTGTTAAAAAGTGAACTTTGTTCGTCTGTTGGACTATCACGAATATTGGATTGTGCTATGTGGCTATGTTTAGTATTGGAGTCCTAAAAAATGAAAATACGGACTTCGTCAATGTCCGTATGACTGACAAACTAGCATACAAAAAGTGGTGGACACTAGAAAATTATGTTAGTTTTGCGTTTTCTTTTGTGCACTTAAGCTACCATGAAAAATTTGTACATATTTGGTGGCACAGTGCTATCTCATGAATTCAGAATACCTTACAGCATTCAAGTTTATGTACAGCTTCAAAGTTCTATTTATCAGATTTTAAATAAATTTTTAAGCAGGGGGCCATTTTCCTAAAAAGCCCATTTTTCCTTCGCGGCGAACAGTACCAGTTGACATATTTTTCTGGGATACATGAAATTATTTCTTTCGCACAGGCAATTTAACACTTTCAAAGGCCAAGTTTATGTACAACAGAACAGATGCAATACTAAGTCATTGACTATAAGCGTTCCCATATCGTTTACCTGGTCCCTAGGTTCGTCAAGAGCTTCGCCTATTTCCTTTGTAGGTTTTATCTTCTTCTTTCTTCTTTCCCGCTGCAAAATGCCATCTCCACGGTCTTGCTGAGAACTGGCTCTCCCCTCCTCTACTTCGCGAGAAACCTCTTTATTTAGTAATAACGTAAACTTACTTTCTCCACGAAATAATTATATCTGGAATAATTCTCTCAAATTATATAATTCTTTCAAAGCCTCCATCTTGCAAACAATGAGACAACCTCATTTGTTAAATAATTTAATGAGACACTGCCGAAGTGTCACCTATCGTCTCGTAATGACCAACAAGTAATTTAAGGGAATTATTATTTATCCTCTGGCTTAGCACATTTTGAAATTTGAAAGATAACCTTGAATGAGAACAAGCGAGAAGATTGGGGACAGCTACTTTAGAGCTCTTATCATGTCTACGAAGAAGTTTGACGTGATAAGCCTCGTTGTTAAATATAGCCGTAAAGATAGCAACATCTCATGTGAGGTTAGGGAGACAGTGAAAGATAACAGATCACAGGATCCCAACTGAATTTTAACTCTTGAGCTGAGTGTTATTCTACAACTCCCGGCTGAGCATGTGCCTCTTCATAAAATCTACGAAGAAGTAGGGCAGCTCAAATTAACGGATATTTTTACAAAAACTATTTCGGGTTGGATAAAGAGTGCAAAACCTGCTACAGGGCAATGGGCATATGGGTGCAATGCTGATAACTTATAAAAAGAGTGAAAACAGATCTTAACCCAATTTGTACTAGTATTTAAGTTATTTAAGTCAGTTGCTAATGCAATTGTTACTAAAGTCAGTTGCTTATTCAATTGTCGCTGATAAGGTCGTTTGTGAGTTGCATCATCGTATCCACCCGTGCCGAAATTTGGTGGAATGGAAGAGAAATCGGAGGAAAAATCGTTTAAGTGGAAGAGGAAACAAAACAGGCAAAAGTCAAACTCAGCGAAAAGGTTGACACATCCACTTTTCTTTAAACCTCCGTCAGACACCGTCAAAGAGTGTTGATGTCTGGGAACCTTATTATTTCACTCTACAAGACAGTTGCCTCCTGGCCAAGGATCGACCGGGATCGCTTTTCCAGTCGGGACCGGGACCGGGACCGGGATTGGTAAAAATGGCCGGGACCGGGATTTTGCCGGGACCGGGACTGTAGCCGGGACCGGGACTGTAACCGGGACCGGGATTGCGACCGGGACCGGGACTGAATAATTTTTGTCTAAAAGAAAATTTTTTGAATTTTGATATTAAATTTCAAAAAAACTTTAATCATACTTTATATGAACAATTTTAGAAATATACAAAAACCAATTAGCCGTTATTGAATGATATCAAAACTCAAAAATTTAATCGACATCATGTACTTATTTGATTTTTAAATGAAGACAACTTCGTACCTCAGTAATAAACATGAGTTGAATTAGTTTGATTGAATATTGAGCAGGTACTTAAAGTTTTCTTAAGAACACGACTAGTATACATGGTAGCTAGCCCGAACTTTCAGCGGGCTGTGATAGACAAAAATTTAAAGTACTTTGATGAAAAATGAACATCGAGATAAACACAGTTAGATTCAAAAATCAAGATGCAAAATGTGCATGTTTCTACAGTCGAGATAAAGCATATGCAGCTAGGAAACTTTAATCTCAAAACTCGAGAAGAGGCTTAATCAGGGGAGATCAGCAGGGAAAAGCGCTGATGATCAGATGATGGCGGACAAGGAAACCTTACAGATGTGTGGACAATGAAGATGACATCGCCTGGAATTAGCTTCTTTTGGGGTACCTTAGATGGACCAGGTTCTCTTAATAACGTGATAAGTGAGGACAAGGTATATGAAAAAGAAATCTCACCACAGAGACCCTCTTGAATTTTGGCAGATAAACCACAAATTGTATCCAGGCTTTAGTAAATGGTGTTGTAAATATGGCCTTCTTTGAAACTTTGATAATGAATAGGACGATAAATTAAGTCGTGATGATCATATTGTTGTTCCAACAAGTGAAAATCGTATTTATTCTGACGTTTCGAAAAATATTTC
>JH152749.1:157540-168631 GCA_000226015.1 Mnemiopsis leidyi | reverse complement strand
AAGATTTGTTAGAATTGTTCTGCCTCTCATTCGATGTCTGATTGTGGGAAATATAAGAATAATTTGTTACTCTATATGATTTAGGTCAATATATTCAGTATATAACACTGTGCATTGTACACTATTATACATTAACAATATACGGGTAGCATTAACAATTCTCCTTACTTTGCCATGTGATAACACCTGCTCGTATGTGGATCAATGTCATCATGAGACCACAGAGCAATGTACAATGTTAGAGACTGGTAATTCAATATATAGCCGCCTGGCGCTGAAGTCTCTCCATCATCAGGAAACAAATATAAATGATATGTAACATCGAATATAAATGATATTTAACATTTTTAGCTCATCACTACGTGAATACAATATTTCATGTATATTTGGCATGTCACAATGTTCGTTTAAAACTTTTCCAATAATTAAACCGTTGATGAAACCTTCATGAACCTAACCCGTATCTTGCTGCTGGGATGTAAAGTAATCGCCATCCTAGGATACGGAATCCTATCGTCCTGTAGTTTTAAGGAGTATCTTCTCATCACGTGGAATATTATCAGCTTCATCTCCATCTGGGACAGGAATACATAGTTTTATAAAAGTAAAAAATTACAAGTCAATCTAAAATATACAAATATTAAACAAAGAAAAATTAAAATATTAAACAAAGAAGATTATATTCTATGAATTGTGTTCTCACATGTGCCACGATCTACAAGTTATCTAAGATCAAAGTTTGCTAACTAAGATCTCACCACAGCAAGGTGCCTACCACTACACCTATGAGGTCCTGCCATGAAGGGGAAGAGCTCCTCCCTCTGCTCCTCCCTCAAGTCTAGGAAGCGGTGCGGCAGGAACAAGCCTGCTCTGTCCCACACACCACAGTGCCTGGCTGACGTGTAAGGAGATAACCATACTCTAGTTCCTCCCGGTACGATATGCCCCCAAATATCCCGGTCTCGGTGGAGTGTTCTCATTGAAGTTGGTGCGCTTGGGTACAAGCGCAATGTCTCGTTGATCACGGCGTCAAGACGAGGGAGCTTGTCTATTGCGCCCCACTGCGCTGTGTTGCTGATTTGAGATATTTCTTCGCGCAGCCACTCTTGCATGCGCCGGCAGTGCGCGATGTGTGCCAGGGCGTATGTCAGTGTGTTGGATGTCGTGTCTTGTCCGGCAAAGAGGAGGGAGCTTACATCGTCTATTGTGTTCTCTATGTCGGAGAATGCTTTTAAGAACTCGTTTGTCAATGGAGACCCTCGTTCGATTATATTTCTTGCTATTTTTCTTAATTTTTGAATATTTCTGATGGTTTCTTCTCTTTCTGCTGTCCTTCTCAGATCGAATCTTCTGGCCGGATCGGCAACTGCAGCGAAGCATTCTTTGGCTATTCGAGTTGTTATCCTTGCAATTTCTGAAAACTCCGTATTTTCTTGTAAAGAACACGCGAAGTCAACTCCAAAAAGAGATAGGCCCATGATGTCTGAAGTTATTGTCTGGAGTAGATTCAGCAGATCAACTACTTCAAACCCTGACTGTTCTTTGTCTTTATTCGAACTGATCCATTTATAGATTCCTTTAGAAGCGTTGGATAACGATCGATCTATAACACTTACTATCGCTGTCTCTTGGACCGCAACTTTCTCAGGATTAAGAAATTGTCTGAGAATCGACTTTTTTATCCGCCACGACTCGCAGTAAGATGTAAAGATGTAACCAGTATCCCACTGTCTCCCAGCACTCTCTCTCCTTGATAGAACTTAAGGGAACCTCCCAGAACTTCCCGCTTGTCTGCAACGTCGTGAAGTACGGACTTGATGTGCCGCGCACCGTACACTACCGGAACTACATATCTGTGGTAATGTCGGTACTTAAAAACCGGTCCGTACAGTTGTGCCTATTGCAACCAAACGTCGAACACGATTGTGTCCCTCCCACGTGAGGCTACTCTGCGCATGTAGTCACCCTGCCCGGACATCAGGTTGTCTCTGCGCGGTCCGGGAAGGTGCGACAACCGCCAACCCTCCCTCATCACTGGAGTTATGACACGCAGCAGCGCACCTAGAGCGCTGATTAGCAGCAGAATGAGGGCTGATCCTGAACCTGGATGAGTTAACATGGGAGTGTTATCTTTGATAGCAGCCAGTAGTTTATTCTCCAGAATAAGCAACTATGTTGATAATCTTAGTGTTGATAATCTCAGTGTAGAATTAAGATTTAAGAATGAGTTTTAAGAAAACTATTTATCAGAACATTCTTTAAAACGCATGATCACATGCTAAAGTTTATACCGAGATTACCAGAAAACTTTAAAAAGTTGACCTAAAATATCGAGGGCTGAGAATCCAAGTTCCAACATTTAGGATGGAATAGCTACAGTACGCACAGTCTGGGTCCAAATGGACGAAGTGATTTATATGGAGTATCTATTCAGATAGCTCTAGATACCGCTCAAGTAGCAAGTGTTCTCATTCAAAACAAGGCTAGCTAGTTAATTAGTTATCACTTCATCAAATCTGCTTCCTCTTAAGTTGAATTAATTTCATTGTTGAATTGTATTTTTAAACAATCATGCAATCACCTGATCATGACTTAGTTATCAGATTTTCAGCTCATTAAATTTAAAAGCTGTTTCATATATTTCTGAATCACATCCTAATAACTCTGAAAAGTCATTAAATTGGTTGCCTTAGTTGGACCAGACAAGGTGTAGTAAATACCCATCGCCAAATTGTAAACTGCTAAGTATCAGTCCACTCATGAAACAGTCCCATTGTCCGGTCATGATAGAGCTACTTGCCAGCTGCTGTGCTATTTATAGCACCTGATTGTGCTACCGTGTCAGTGAATATACGGACAGTTGAATGAGTGTAATAGTGTATTGTACAGCTCCAGTCCTCCAGGTCTCCCATTATCTTTACAGCTGATGACAGTGTTATTGAACGAGAGAGGAGCACGGAGCTGGCTTTGTAAAATTACTGAATTATTGACATGTCTTGGAGTATCAGGACCTGTCGTTACATACTTCTTGTTATAAAACTGGTGTTCCTTGCCTGTTACGAGCATTACTGTTTAACTCTTGACTTTTCTAGGTCCTGTGTGTGAACATGATAAAACACGTTAAGATGTGTTAAACATGTTAGAATATCTAGGATAATGTTAAAATATAGGACTGGCTAGGCTCTACCTCACGAAAACATGATCTTGGCTCAACTCCAATACTTGACAAAATACGTGTAGACCAATATGAGGTGAGTAGAAGCTAATACAGAGTTGGATCTATAATTACCTACCTAGGAGTATGGTTTTACTGACATTAGGACCAAACAACTAAAAGCTATCCCATTACTACTTTCATTTCCTCAAATACATGTTCTAAGGCACTGATCTTAAGCTCTTGTTTTAGAGAGGTTTGTGCTACTAGATCAGGACAAATACATTCAAATTAGTACAATTATGTGTCCTGTGTTGCAGTGTAAAAGACTACTTTACTCTTTTTAACATCTCTGGTCATGTGGACAACTCTAAGATATTTAAATTAAAACATTTGTATATTTCCTTATAAAACATTAAAGTTTCCTCTTACTCAGGAATTCAGACAACGCTTCACTTCTTAATAGCTAACAGTTCTACACAAGCTAGATTATATTTACTTTCTTTGTCGAGATGCAAGAATAGGGAGGAGCTGAGATTGAAAAGAAGAAAAGAATTTTCTAGAATTGTTACTGAGTAAATACAGGACGGTACTACCATTAGTGACAAGTAGTATTTATAAAGCACGTATTCCAAAATACAAAACTTCGCTGTGTTAAATTACTTACTATCCTCATCAAATTCTTCAAACTTTTTTGTATGTAGAATTTGATACTACACACTACTACAGTACACACTACTACTGTAGTAGTGTGTACTACAAACTACTACACACTAATATACTACACACTACTAATATAATGAGCACTACTACACATTACAACACACTACTACACACTACTACACACTACTACACACTACTACACACTACTACACACTACTCTACATACACCAATAAAGCACAGCCTAAAGTCTCCCACTGCAGTACTCAACACACAATGTTGAGACAAGCTCTGTTATTTTTCACTACACGTATTTCCTACTGTAAACTATCTACTTTTCTTGCTTCAATACACGTGGAATATTCAACATGTCCTCACAGCTGATCCATTGTAAAACTGTGTAAAAGTTTACTGCTATCAGCTCTGTACGATAATTACGAGCTTGTGAGATATCGGGAGAAGTATGAGAAGTATGCAGCAGGCAGGTTAATTAGCATACCTGTAATTCTAGAGCGACGTTTAAGCATTGCTGGTCTAATTCATCCCCGTACCGCTAATTACCGACGTTTAATGATCGGTAGGTCCAACAAATTAAGACAATTATCTTCCATCCTCAGTCCAGTTGCAACTTCACATCTAAAAATTGTGGTCAACAAGCCCCCTTATTGAGTAGACACGTATTGTATCTATATAACCGGTCAGGGCTAACGCTTGTAAATAAGTCGGGCTTCTTTAATCAGTTTTGTGAAATTAAGATGAAGTAAAGGTTTGCACCGAGCAAACTGCTGATAATGATCCATTATCATGAACGTGTCCAGAGGAGTCGTTACTTAAATATTGGCAAATTTGTCGTGTGTTACTGGGTGTAAATAAGTAAAATACTATATGTTTTTAACAGGCTGATTAGTAGTAATCTATAAAATGTCAATAAAGAAGATTGGCGTTTTGTTGTGTCTTTAAGTATATTGTTCATTTTATATGGCATTGTCAGCATATTCATTTGATCCACATTAGACACAAAAGACTAAAATCTTTAACTATATTTCACAATCTCACCATTACAATTCTAGAAGTAGAGTTTTTGATGTGATGTAGTCGTATGTGATGATGTCTGTATACAGTACGTGTTTATCATAACAGTACGTGTTTTTTCGTTTTCGGTAACGCGATAGAAAGTGATAATCAATATTCTTAAATATGATGTAGAGAATATTTTCTACCTTAGCGCAAGGTCGTGCTTTCGTGCAGTTCCTGAGACATAGATCTAACTAGACAGGTTGCTGCGTGCGTATGTTTGTATTTTTGAGGGTTTGTATGTTAGCTTGTCAGTATGATAGTGTCATTGCTTGTCACATGTTTTTAACTACTGCTACAATTTCAGTGCCTCTTCCTGCTTTGGTGCATGTGGCCCATCCCAAACAATGGTGCTACCATTGTCTACAAGAAGATCTTGAGGCCGTTCCTCTTGAAGAATGAAGATAAGATCGATGCTAAATTGGATAAAGTTACTGGAAAAGTTAACAAATACGTTGACGATGCGCGCCGTGAAGGTAAAGCCAGTTTCGTTGTTTCGTATAATATTGTAACTGAATGATCGGATAATTGTTTATGAGTCGCATAAGAAACTGAGTTAAACTTGGTTTTTGTAATTCTCTTCTTGACTCGAGTGATAGACATAGACATTTTAATACTTTCTACACTACTATTATACAAATAATTTGAGTGTTATGTCCTGATGATGGTGTTGTTACACAGAAATATATAGATGCATTGCTATTAAAATCCTATGTCTATCACTCGAGTCAAGAAGAGAATTACAAAAACCACGTTAAACTCAGTTTCGTATAATACGTGTCTAGGTCACCTGCTTTTACAAAAATGGCAGTTAAATTTCCATGCCTTTTGTTAAATCAAATTAGATGTCCTTTATTGATAACGGCACAATACGGCGAAGTCCTGTTACGTGAAGTGAAAAGCGATCAGTTACAACTAATTTTTGTTTCCCGGCACTGTGCAGTGTAGGCATATCAATCTTTTAATAAAAAGTTCAAATAGGAAAGTAAACCCTCAAGAAAATTCTTGGAAATGTGAAAAATAAGAGGACATTTGACAATGCGATAAAAATCGGTACTTGAAGGTATAAGTTATAACCCTAAATAAAGCAACAAGTTGTCAAGTTGATTTACAATTCAATCTTGTATGGTTAAGGAGCTAAACTTCTAATTATGATGGAAACTGCACGCTTTTGCAAATTGTTGTTAATTTCTATCTTAAATTTAAATCTGTTTATGGGCTTGATTCTGCATAAATATTTATTCTTAAAATTCAAACTGTTACTTGTTAGTGTGAGGGGAAACGAAATTACGGTACCCGACACAGCTGTACATCACGATCTATACATGATTTATTTAATGACTGATGCTCCTCCATACATGATAAAGAACTCCTGCTTTTTCTAACGGAATTATTTAACTTCGTGCCATGAATTCTGCAATGGAAGTCACAGTTCCTTCTAGTTAGCGCACGCGCGATCGCTAAATCAAGTTTTTTAATATCGAGTAAAAACTGCCACTTCAGCAAAAGTAAATTTGGCGCCGCGCGTTTTGGTGTGATGCCGTGAAATCTTGCTGAATACGTGGGTAGACGTCACGCTAACTCAATATTTGTACAGACTTAAATCTGAAGAATTATCCCGACGATAAAAACTTGTGACAACTTTTTCACACCCACTACTATTTCAGTTGCCGATTTCTCCGAATCCTCCGCTGGTCAAATGCTTGCTGCTGGAAGTAAAGTTGCAGCCGAGAGCGCATCCCAGCAACTCGACGATGCTTTGAACGAGGAAGAAGACAAAGACAAAGACATCTAAATACAGATCCATTTATTGCATGATTTTAGAGGACAACGGGTGAATTCAGTTTTTCTAAAACGTTGAGAATTTGATCTAATATTTTAATTTATACTAAGTTTCAGGCCATGTTTTCGGCTTCTTTCTTTTCAGTCGAACTGTGCATTTCCCTTTTTATTGTTCAGTTCAGCTGCGGCCTCCAGCCTCAGTATATATATGTCTTTGTTAGTGTGAAATATTTCATAATTACTGCATTCCATTTTAACTCACTTTAAAAATATTTTCATAGTGAAATTAATTTAATGTGCAGATTACCTTAAATTACGACGAAGCTTGTAAATTGTCTTGGATTTTCTATTAAATAATTGAATAATGAATTTTGGTGCTATAGAAAGACTTAACACTATAGCTGTTTATTTTAATGTGCAATTTATTCATGATTTTATTTGTGTGCTTGGTTTTGTGAGAGCTTTAGAACACTATAAATTTGTTTAAAAGCAAACCAGTTGTTTTCATTGTTACCTATATAAGGGGTCCACAAAGTAACACCACATTTTTCTAATCCTAGGACTGGGTTAGAGTGATACAATTTATTAAAGAATGAAGACATTCTATTAATAGGAGCTGAGCTTATTCCATTACTGAAAAAAATAAAGATTTTAACCTACAATTGTAGGTTAAAATCTTTATTTTGGAAAAACATGAACATGGCCATCGATATAATCGAATAAGCTCAGCTCCTAAAGAGTATATCTTGTTAGCCTCACGTTGCAGGCAAGTCACTGTTACGCTGTAGCATCTCGTTAACTGTTGTACAGCAGCGCGCACCCTACCGTCATTTTATTCTCTATTCGCTCCGAATTAGGGTCGGACAAAGTCAGGCAAGTTAACTGTAGCTCAAGTTGTCTGACCCTCATTCGAAGCGAGAATAAAATGAAGGGAGGGTGCGCGCTGCTGAATGAAGAAATTCTAGACTGTAGACGCGCATCGCCCGTTAATACAAACAGTCATACAAGTACAACACTTCGCCTTTCTCTTTTCGCTTAGAGTTGAGAGTTTGTTGAATTATCAAAGAGAGAAGGAAGGGCATGATGTACCCCATTTTCATTGTCATAGGACCGTGGACGGACAATAAAAACTGAACTTTTAGAGTAAGAGAAAGGTAATACATGTTGTGATATTATGTATTTAACTCTCATTAACAATAGCAAAGCAATAACTCAATGTAATTGTAATATCATTTCCGAGTAGGTAGATAACGCAGTATAGTACTAGTAGTAGTGGCGCTGATGCGCCTTTAACATAGTGTAATCACAGGATACGGTCTACATCAAATCTAAAGGATGACATCGACCTATCAATCACGTTATCTCGTTAAAAAGCTTTTTAGCACTGACAGTGAAAAGTTAAGATTTTGGAAAAAAACTTCACCGCTCATAATTATTCGTTAACACCCAATATATTGGTATCGCATATAAATATAAAGTAAAACCTCAAAATTTGTATATCCTTGATATCACTGTAAAGCAAAAATTACTCACTTTTCAGTCCATATTCAAATTGTATTCCTTTATTCAACACTTAACAGATGCCTGCTAATATAGAAAACTCGGTGACAAGAAAACATACAATTAAATAATGATAAATCCGTATATGGCAGTGGCTCTTGTATTAAATTCCTATAATAAATTCAATTCTCACATAATATAACAGATTTTGACTGAATTAAAAATTAAAACTCCCAACATTTGGATGTCGAGAGGAAGCCAATAACGGCATTGGGCATCAAAAACATTCTGCACTTTTGAAATTCGGAAAATGTCAGAGATTTTAGTGATCGTCGCAATCATGCCGGTTAGAAAAAATAAAAATAAAATTTTAAATTAGAAACATAAACTGTAAACCATCAACCATTTATTCTAGAACGAAGGCTGTGCAATTCAACATTGTTACTGTTAATTAACAACACAATATTAAAGCTGGACTTTGTACTAATTAGTAAGTCCTAATTGACACTCTTGACAAATTCTAAGATGATCTACTTAACTGTATGATAACCTCTGATTAGCATAACTATATACATTAAAAATATCCGGGAAAGACTGCTCGAAATGGAATTTTTACTACAAACATATCTGATTCCAAAACAACTCACAAATCTGATAATTTAATACACAGTAGTCAAAACCCATCACACAATTCACAACTTCAAGGCCATTAAGGATCTAAAAACTCTAAAAACAACTAATTTTTGTGTCACTGAAAATCATAAATCTGAGACGATAACGGTCGACGGTATAAAATTTCCGACATAAATCATTACATAACTCCAGGGGTCTACAGATTCCAATGGGAACAGGTTAAAAGACCCCAAATACAGTAACCGGTGAATTAACGCGCGGTAATGGTTGTCCTGGCAACAGACGTCATCCAACCAAGAAGCAGTTTCAGGACGGTCGCATGTCCGGGGATATAAGACCGGGGCGTGTCTGGTGTGTGAATAGAGAAACGGCGATCAATAAGTTATCGGTGCGGAGCGAGATATCCTGCTTGTTGTACTACTTAAGTATCTTCTAATTATACTTTGTCCTCGGCAGTCTGGCCTGCACCCTCCTCTTCATCCCCCAGTTCGACCTTGGCGGTCTGGGAACCCTGTTAAATTTGGTGTTGGAGACTGAAAGTGAAAACTCGGTAGTGAGGAAATGTCTACTCAGAACATGCCCATTTTTGATCAATGTCAGTAGCAAGCTTGATATTAGATGAATTGTGCAAAATAATCACATAAATGGACTGATAATCAAAAAACCACTGACTATGTTCAAAAAGTTAAGTGTCTGTTTTTTGATGATTTTTTAAACCTAAAACCATCTAAAAGTAAAATGTAAAACTCCTAAGCGGACCAATATTGATATCATAAAAAGTAGACACGATCGCCAGTTCATTTCCATGACGAGACTGACTAATGAACATACCATTGATACGTTATCTCCGTTGGCTGCCTTTGCTCCGATGTCAGGCTCGCCCCTGAAAGATCAGGTCGTTAAACTCACGTCTCACGCAGCAAGGCACTTCTCTTATGTCGGAATTATTTAGTTGATTCAAACGTGCACATGCCCATGTAAATTGTAAAATGACATTTTGTATGTATATTGTACATTAAACATAACACACACAATTTACATGGTTGGTAAACACACACTCACTATTGTTTAGGTGGAACAACTTTAAATACAAGACGTTATAAAAGACAAGTAATCGTGGTACTGACAGCTTAAAAAGTGTGCTTAGCAAAAAGTGATCGACTAAAGCTGCTTCAAAAAGGCTTCGAGAAAAATGCTTTATAAAAATATGTAAATATCATTTACTGTAATATTTATAATCTAGCGTCGAAAATCCACAATCGTGTAAACTATGAAATAGATTTTAGCTTACAGATTGTATACAGAGAATGGATAAATCGTTAAAATTGTAGCAGCCGAAATCAGTACTAAAAAGGTAAGTGCTGCAGCTAGGCCAGTCGTTTTTAAGCCATTGCACCGTAAAAACACTACTGTAACTGTAAGTGTAACGCAGACACGCCTCTACACACGCCACACACTACCATATATACACAATAATCAAGATTTTAAGCTTTCCCATGAATTAAGATTGAGATGTAATCCTCTACTTCTAGAGAAATAATCAATTCCCCTCGTTCTTGTTGTTCTAACAGTCGGTCAAATATATTAGTAAGTAAAAGTTTAGCAGTCAACCTTCTGGTCTGAGTGTTAAATTGGAGAAACCAACTTTTTGATTTATAGACACGAATTTATTTGGATTTGACGAGGAGCACCAGATCCTGGTCTATTACGTGGAAATATAAATTATAAAATATTTTTACTCTAACAGCGAAACTACTGGGATTGGGCGCGTCCCTTAAGTCGAAGTTTTTTCAGCAAAAAGTGCTCTTCAAATTTCTTAAATTCTACTTCAGATCAGTGCTGTATTTCTTACAAGTCTGCCCCAAAATCTGAGTTAGTTGAGTCAACTCTGTTACTGTCCGAGCCTGATTCAGGTGTTTTTACTTTGAGCTCAAGTTTGTTGCTGTCGGTCTCGGAAGCTTCGCGAACGTTCATGTTCATATAGATGACGTCCCGCCTGTCAGAGGAAGATTAAAGCCTAAGCTGGAGCACACATCAGCGGGGACTTAGGAAACATTTCTTGTCTAAACATTTTATTAATGTGAAGTTGTCTTGTCCAGACATTTTATTACCCTACAGGTATGACTATGATCACAATTATTAGAGTTGGCGTTAATCAAGAAAAAAGTAAAGTAAGTAGCGAACATTGCACAAGAGCAGCAGTTGTTTAGTTTGTTTGTGCGTGTGCGTGTGTGTGTGTGTGTGTGTGTGTGTGTGTGTGTGTGTGTGTGTAGTGTGTAGTGTAGTG
>JH152749.1:86170-96598 GCA_000226015.1 Mnemiopsis leidyi | reverse complement strand
TGATAACCTACTGTCGCGGCCATCACGCGCTGTCACGCATTTCTGGCCTGAAGAAGAAATTCTAGACGCGCATCGCCCGTTGAGTCCAAACCGGTGGCAAAAAAATTTTCAAGTTCAGGGTGTATCGGGAAGGGGGTTTTCTGGAACCCCTGTTTTTGTATAAATTGTCGGGTGATAGAAATAAAAAATTTCCATATTTGTAGAGAGAGAGTGCCCGGTAAATCTGAACCGATAATTGCCTACTAATTTAGTAATTTTGTAGCAAGTAAGTTACTTGCTGCAAAATCATATCTTGTATGCAATGAATTATGATGTATTATTATTAATGATGCCTATTGTTTATGGCGAATATAACAATTTACCATAACCATGTATAGTATCAATAACAATTATGGCGATCATGTCACTTTCAGGCATATATAAGGTTTTACGATCTGAGAGTATGTAAGCATGCAAGCATTCTGAAGAGCACTCTAAGTTTGATATGACTTATTGATATCGAGAACCTGCGCTTATTTGCCGGATATCACGGAGGCATTCGGATGGAGACCTATGCGCATACCAAATGTGACACTTATGTTTCATAATCATGAAAGCAAGATATCTTTATTCGATCGCATCTGCAAGCGCTAGTTGATATTTTTGACTTTCAATATATTTGAGCTTCGTTGATAATTTTCAATACATAAGCAAAGAAGAAAATTCCCTATATTTGCTGTCAATAACATAAAACTGTACAAACAATTGTGCGAATACAGGCTTAAATCAATTCAAGTTTATCAAAAAATTTGCATTAAACAATAAATTTCAAAATTAAATCCCTGACGAGAAAATCAGGAACACTTCGTCTCCTTCTTCATCAGTTATCGTTCGTTTACAGCGGATTTGTATCGAGGTTTTACTAAATAGTTTGACTTAAAGACACGTATGACACTCACTGTCCCAAATCTTGGTTATTGCGTTCAGTGCAATTCCAATAATCTATGATAAAACAAGTGACTAACGTGCATTGAGACAAACAAGATAAAATTCATTCGCTTTCCATTTTAAAGGTTTGGGGTTACAGAAATATTAGGTCGAGGTCATGCACATTCCCAGTTTTCTGTTTAAATACATACACCCAGCTCAGTAGCATTTTCAGTATAACATTAAATCAATACACATACTTTAAATATAAAACAAACAGCAAATTCATCTAATCCATGTCTTATCGATAAACTAAAAACAACTGCGACACTTTTACTTGTTTAGTATCTGGAGCTTAAGCTCCGGATAAAATGTTGTCTCATCATTTTGGTGACACCTCAAACGTGTGAATAACAAAAGTCACATTCTATAGTCCCAATATTATCGATTATGATTCAAATACATATTTAGCAGTTACCATATATAGGATAGTTCACATATAGAGGGCTGAGGGAAAGAAGGACTTCAAATAATTACGCAGAGGAAGACGGTTACAGCCATGATTGCGTAATCAATTTTGATCCAAAATCAATTATATCTTTCCCATGTTATTTAATTTGCAGCCAATATTATTTCAAAAATCAGGAAGAGAGTGGAGGGGAGGGGAAATATTGCTAAATTTCTCATTACGAAATATGGAAACTTCCCTTATTTGCCATCCAGCAGCCACGACAACTGATGCGAATTTACCAAATCATGCTAACTACCGGTAAAAATCAAAAATGTATTTAACTCATGGTCCGTGCCATCCAACGTATGAACAAAATAATCTATAAACAATGTCTTAAACTCTTAAAAACATGATTAAGTACAAAACTGAAATGGTGGGTGATGAAAATTATCCAGTTTATCCAATTGCTCCAACGAAAATTTTCCACCTGATGATTCAACCAAAATATTTGGTAAATTTACGGCCGCCGCGCTGAGTCAAACACGATATCCTCCTCGTCGTCGCTGTCGTAACCGAGCGGCCTCAGTTCGATGTTGTCACCCCGAGCACCCACTATGTGGTAGCGGCTGAAAGAGGCGGGTTGTCATGGAAGTTTTATCATTTGACCAACCGATCTGAGAAACTGTGTTCTGAATACTTTTCGGATGACGGAATTAATAATTGTGTTTGATAACTGCAATCCTTTGTTATTGAAAAACCAAGGAATTAGGAAATGTGACTGAAATCACATTTGGGTTCATGGTTATGTAGTACGGCTGTGATTTAAAGTGTCAGCACACTTCAACAACAAAAGATGTAATATGAAAACTCTGAAAAAAGAACATTTTAAGAACGTGCCAGTAGTTGCCACTACGCCCTACAGATTGTTACTTTTTATTCACTCACCTACAGTCTATATAGTACATAAAACGACAAAATTATACTATGACTGATACTGCCACGTTTTGAAGCCTAGCAAAGGTTTTAAAATTACTGCAGAATTGACCGTGTCGCCACATGGCTAGCTGATCTAATTTTTATCTCTCAATTAATTCTGCTACAAATGTACGTGCGCGCTAGAAAATCAAACTTTAAATTAGCACGCGCTACAGTTATAACACGGAAAATAGAGCTTTTTACAGCGACGGTTCGCCGGATGACAACTTATTTTGGCTCATTTATATTTTGGTTTGAACTCACTTAAAGAATGTACTGTTGTTGCCTTTAAGAGCTTTCATGATGAAGTAAACCACTACCAAGGCACTCACGGGAGCTATCTGAAGAGATTTTGTTGCTTAGGTGTC
The DNA here is from genome assembly GCA_000226015.1 of Mnemiopsis leidyi. NCBI lineage: Eukaryota > Metazoa > Ctenophora > Tentaculata > Lobata > Bolinopsidae > Mnemiopsis > Mnemiopsis leidyi. The sequence continues at coordinate 93,898 of JH152749.1, read as the reverse complement.
GACCATACATCTAGGCAATGTTAAGTAACATTCCGCTCTATACTGAGCTAATTTAGAAAACAAAAGTATGGGGTAACGATTTGTAACTTACAATGTAAAGCATCAATTTAACGGTGTGAAACCGGGCATCACTATCATCGGTTATAGAGTCCGGGTCCAAAACTTGGGGATTGTCGTTCAAGTCATCCTTCTTTTTTGTGACATCCTCTTCATCGACTTCTTCGTCCTTAGGTTCGACTTCGTTTGAATCGTCATCTTTAGCAGTATTGTCTGTGTCTTTGTCATCAGCTGCAGACATATCATTCTGCTTATCGCTAGTATTCAGCTCAGAATCAGCTGCTTCTTCAGTCTTGGACGAATCATCGTTTTTTGAGCCGCCATCTTCTTCTTCAGATCCTTTAGTGCTGGATGGATCACCATTCCCGCTTTCACTATTTGTACCATTGACAGGTAATTCACTTTTATCATTCACTTTATCAGTGGATGGTTTATCATCCTGAGCTGTCGTTATCACCAAACATATACCTGATAAATGGGATAATATGATATTAACCGCATCCACGTACGAAGTAGAATCTATTGATGATACTTCATAATGAACTATCTGTTAAGTGAATTGTGTTCATCTTATAAACTACATTCTGTGAACAGTTAAGGTTCATGGGGAAGGTACTCCTGAAATATACCCTAACGACCTATGAGTCTGACAGTCTGAGTGAGGGTAAAGATACCTCTCCGGGGAAAAATGTCCCTTAGCCTTAAGCTCCATATTGTGGGCATTCTTTCTCAGTCAAGGCCGCTAAACTATGGAATTTTCTTTCTATGTGGGTAAAGCAACATTTGAAAAGTTCTAAAAAATCTAAGACACATTGACACACATCTAAACACGGAAAACACGTCACAATGTAGTCGTCGCTGAGGGCGCTGGCATCAGTTTATGAGAAATAGAAATTTTATTTTTGTTTCAAGAAAACGTAAAAAGATTCAATGCAAATATGGTAATTCATAATCAAATCGGTACAAATGAGTGGTCTTTGGTCATCACTCTTGCCTATTTTCTGTTGACATATTTACTCAAGCTACCTGGATTTTTATAGGATTGGGTTGCCAGGAAATTTTGAGCCCCAGTTAGTATTAAGTATAGAAACATACGACAATTTTCTATTCAGTTGTTGTTGCAAAGGTACAAAAAGTAAGTAATAGCCTGGCACCTGCAGGGTTGCCGGGGTTGGGTCAGCTCATTTACTCCTACCACCCAAGAAGGTACTCCGCAGTAATCCAAATATCTTATGTTTGGGAGTAAAACATGCCCGGCATAATCCTTAAGCTCGATCTGATGTTTAGTTGGACTTGACTAACTACTAGCTTTACTGACTACAATCGACTGATTAATGAATACATCTTATCTAATCACTTACTCCTCCATAGCTCAGGCTGTGGTTACGAAACTTTGAATTTTTTTCCCGAAACAGTTTGTATGAAAAATCATCTGTTGGAGATTCTTATTGCTACCAAAATGTGTCATTTCTTGTGCTTGGACTTTTCTTAGGGCCGTTAGGATACACGTTCCTTGATTAATCAGAGCTCTGGCTTACCTAGATGTAGAGATATATTTGCCGAAACAAAGCTGTCGATAATAGATTTTGCACACCAAAGCCAACTTTAGTGCAGCACAATCTGAGGTCATGACAAGATCAGGGCCATTTGTTTGTCGTGGTAAATTTTGCCAAATTTCGCGGTGCAAGACAAGCCATAATCCCGAATTTCGCGGCAGTTTCACGGCAAAAATTGCTAATTTCGCCGCAAAAATTGTAAAATCTGAACAAATACTAGGTTTTCTGTCAAGTTTTTCATGTGTTTAACCACTCACAAGTTACCTATTCACATAATTTGAGCGACGTGGTGCGATCAAGTAATAGCTTCAACAAAGTGATCTAACGCCAATTTCGCGATTCGTTGCGGGAAAATGAAAATTTCGCAATTTCGTCACCACCACGATAAACAAATGGCCCTGGACAAGATCGGTTCGGTGAATATCTCGGTAACCTTACACAGAAAATGAACTTGGTTTTAGTTGCAATACGATGATGAACAATGAACAATACAATGAACATCTCCCCCAGAAATTTTTAAAATCACGTAACCACAGCCTGAGCTACAAACTAAAAACTAAACTTTTGGCTTATGATGTACCTACCAGCTACTAAGAACAAAACATGTAGGATTCCAGGAAGTCTCATCTTTATGGGATTTATGTTCTTTCAGGACCTTTCATAGTTCTTTACATCCTAAGAAAATGAGAAAGTTGTAAATTTGAGTGTTGTTGGCAATTGATGAAAGCTTGCCTCAAGCCATTATTGGCAGTTAGTAGCACTCGACTGCACCCAGTGCAATAACAGCAAATGTTTGCACTCGGCATGTCGTTGTCGCACTACATACTACTAAATTAGTGTATAAAAGTCATGCTACAAATAATCAGTTTACCAAATTGTGGAAAAATCTCAGTAAACTATTATACATATTAGGTAAATATGTGGTATTGAATATAGGGGAATAACGACTAATTCTTTGTAACCAATGCAGAAGTATATATATTTTAAATTATTAACTTATTACCATTATACAGTATTGTGTCACAAATTTGATATCCAAATTCAAAGAGGAAGAGGCATTGTCGGTCAGTCAGGAAAGAATGTCAGATAAACTGCAAACAGTGACAATTATCCAGTTCATTCTTCTGTGGATCTCTGTGTGCTTTTGCCTTTTGATGATTGCGTCAATGATTAACCTCGCACATGATGTGGAACTAATAACTTAGTGTAAGTTGTGAGCTTAAAGTAAGAGCTAAAAGAATAAAAGGAGCAACAAGGAAATGAGACAAAAACCAAGGTTAACAAAAAATAGTTATATTGATTAAAGACCAACCACCAAAGAATATTATTCAAAATGTATCGCCTATGATCACAAAGAAAGAGCAGGAAAAGATACTGAAACATCAGGACCAGAAACGGGAAATCAAGACAGTTTGGCATCTAAGGAAAGTCTCAGTTGTGCCTATTGTGATTGGGGCTCTTAGTACCATTACTCCTAACTTCATATGATATCTAGACCCAGCTGAGAACTCAGAGTCAGCTACTAACAGAAAAGAGCTTGACTTGAACTGAATTGAAACAAAATGAGCTGATAGAAAGCTAGTAGTTCTTGGTTAATGAACGATGAGGACCAACTTTTTACTTTCAAAAAAAATGTTGAAAAAAGGTAAATAACAAAAAACCCCTAAAAACTTTAAGTTTTATAGGGTATTGTTTGTTCTTGCTGTGCTTATCTTGAATTATGCATTTCTCCTAGTCTCTTCCTGTATATACTCTTTGCTCTGCTTCTTTATTTACGTTTTCTGCAATATCTATTCCACCCCCTTACCCTAGGTTCAGCTGACTCCAGATCAAGGGAATAACTACTGATGGCATGGGGCTTTTTTCCCTAGCCATCGAGACCTCTATTTGTGATCCACTATAAAATTAATTATATGGAAAGACTTGCTCCATTGCCTTAAGGCCAACCAAGGTTCAAAATTAACATAACAAAACTTAACCTTAGCCATCAAAGGTGACCCTCAAAAGTTCATAAGTATCATTAAACTTAGTAAATTCAGGTGTGGTCATGAAATCTTATAGTCAGCAATCAACATAAGCTACAACTGCACTGCCTACAGCTATGCTACTTTGAATCACTAAATGCTAATAATGAAGGAAAATGTTCTAAGTTTATTCTTGAATAACACAACATCAGGGCAAGATCTTAGTTCATGAGGCAGTCTACTTCAGGTGACAACAGGTGAGGGAGTGTTCAGTGCACTTTATGTTAAGAACAGGAGATACATCGAAGCGAAAATCATTTTCATGTCCTCTGAGAAATTTGATTGGTTTATTTCTAAATTGGATGCATTCTGTGAGGTACTGAGGAGCCAAGTTATGAAGGCACTTGAAAACAGTTAAATCTTATTTGAACACAACAGGAAGAAAGTGAGCATCCTTCAGCAACGATGTGACAGAATCTTACATACAGAAATTGTGCACACCAGTTTTGGATCTTTTGAAGTTTCATCATAGCGATATCAAGTAGGCCATACAGAAGCTAAGCTTTGAAGCCATTACCCAAATATCGTAAATGCATATTGCATAATGCAATGGCATTAATGTTTTTACTATTATCAAACGTTACCAATCTTTATAAATGGCCCAAGGGCACCTTCATAAGATTATAAGTTGCTCAAGAAAAACTATCCTGGGTCCACCAGGTAAAACATAACTTGCCACTTCTTCCTATCAGAGGCCAACATTCGTTAACTTAATAGGTCACTATAATCGTTTAACAAAATATCACTATTTTTCAAGTCAGATTTTAAAACATCGAACAAATTTATGTGGTGTCTTCCTCTTCTGCCAGGTAAAATTGTTACTTGATTTACTACAAAACACAGGGCGCTTTGTGCCGGGCTATTTTCTGGGCTTCTTAGAACATGACCAAGTAATTCCCATCTTGCTAGCTGGGTATTAATGTGATGATCAAATTTAAAAATAATCGCTTCTGGGCACACCACAATGCTAGGTGCGGTTTTTGCATTTGTGACAATGTCGATATGGCCATACTTTTGGGGTTTTCTATGTGGCTTTGTTTTTAGAACTTAACTGTATGGTAGTATAAAGAGTAAGGGCCAAGTGATGTCGATGGTGAGATTGATCTCCAACAACACTGCTTGATTTATTGAGAACAACCTAGAAGTAAGATTCATTAGACATCAATTTCTGCAATTTTTAAAATTGGCAACTCATGAACTTAACCCTATTTGAAGGAGTTAAATGATAATAACTAAATTATAATCATTTGATGATGATGCCAGCATCATCACACATAATATCTTTAAAACTCTACATTAATGAAATGGCTCATTTTCCACCCTTCTCACAATTGAAGGAGTGACACGCTGACATCTCACATCATGACGCGTGGAGCGCACGTATGTCCTGTGTCCACCGTGCATATGACAGACACGGACACACGTGCACATGTGCGGCAAAACATGATGCCACACAACTTATCATACTCACATACATTATACTCAGTAAACCAACATTACTTACTTTATTGTCTTTTACTTCATACTGAGTCGCATAGTTATAAGTAGAAACATTTTGATTTATATCTCATGCTTACAATTTGTAGCATTGTAATTGAGCCACCATGAGATTTTAAGAATATTTATATATGAATATACAAAGAGTTCCAAAACGTCACAATCAACACTGAAAATGAATTAACACACACCCGCTCATCGGGGGACATTCACAGAGACAAACACTCCTATAGTTAGCTACGAGGAACAAAGCGTCTGTCTCAGCATGCACCAAGACCGTGCTACCAAATTACAAATTAAGTATCAAATCAAAGTTTCATCAACTGGCAATCTTATCCATAAATGTTCAGTCTGGCTCGAACTCCATGAGGGGGCATCCGCCCTACAAGCACAACGGCAAGTTTTACAACGTTTCCACTAACCCTCTCCCTCACACCCTTAGTTGAAAAATCAGGAGTTGGTTGGGACTATCGGGTATAATCTTTGCAGACATCAGGAACAGATCATTAGTGCAAAACTTGCCCCCTACTTCGGGGTGTTTAATTTCCAGATAGTGCAACCAAACGTTGGTAGCGTGGGGCAGGTCCCCTACAATCTATGGTGACGAAGATTGCAGTCTGTTCCTGTGACATCCTAAGTTAAAATGGATGTCTTAGCTCTTCTTCATCATCATTGTCATCAAATATCAGCTGTCTGCTTGTTCCATGAGGACTCCAGCATATCTGCACTATTAAGAGATTGTACTGAGCAGTCAAAAGTGAGATATATCTGCTGTTATTCCTCATAATGGTAGAACTTTGAATACCATACACTTTCAAACAGGTAATAAACTGTTGTTTGTCGTCAGTAACATGGTCAAAAGCAAAAAATAACTCGGGGGAGTAACCAAAAAATAAAAACTAACTAAATAACTCCTAAACCCTCCCAAAAGACTGGTCATGGCACCCTGCCCTACGAGAACAATGGCAAGAACCAAGTGCTAGCAGTGCAACAGATAATGAGCGTTGCATGTCACCACCAGCAGCCAAAGAAAATTCAATAAATTCTAAAATTCTTAATTGGGGTGATCTCTGGTGGAGGCTATCTCATCCCCCTTATTTTATTATCCCTTTTAATCTTTTTGTCTCTTTCCTGTGTTCAAGTCCTCTTGTACAACAGCTCTTACTTCAAGTAAATAATGCATCAAATAACATCAAGTCGGAGGTGGATTGTTTAATAAACAATGTTCATGCCTTGTTTTAAAATTGATTTAAAACTTTCCAGTCAAAAGCCTAGGAACACTTAACTAGCCTCAAGTCCAACAGAACACGTTTTTAAATGGTTGCTTTTGCTCATTTGACATTATTCTAAGTCAGGTGCCTTAGAAAAATAGGAAAAAGTCATAGATGGTCGTAAAGTGCTTGTCTCTAAGGTTACAGCAAACGGATAAATCTATCATGTTTTCTTCCTAACTTCAGTATGTAGTGACTTATGGCCGTTAGAACTGTGTGCCAAAATCAGCAGACCACTTTTCGACAAAATCGAACTAAATTAAAGGTCAAGAAATGTATGATGGCTTATCTGATATATTGATTTCGAGTGCTGAGGGACTATTTTCAGATTTCAATGACTTTATTTAGTTTCTATATGTATCAAAATTTAGTCAAACAGTCATGTTTGTCGGTTAATATAGTACAACAAGCCTTCCGCCAGTGAGAGACTAGCCCTATTACAGAGACTCTACCAGCTTTTACCAATCTGCGAGTGCGGAGTGGTTTAAGAGCCTGTATAAGGTCACCCGCGTACCTCAAAATGCCAAATATCAGCTATAAGTATAAGTCACCGATGTATCTGCTTGGTATTTCACCTATTAGCTCCAGCAACAATTTCAACACAAAAGAGTTCCTCTTTCAAGTTAACAGTTAAGTTCGCTGACCAGTAACAATCTATGTGATACTACTTGTTTTAAACTAGTAGATCTGACCTAGCAATATTGTTTCTGGAGTGAATTTGCATGTAAACAACTCCCATTGCCCATATAAGGAACATTAGAAAAAATTCCCGAAAGAGTTTTACCTTTCTGGAATGCTTCACCATTATGGTTTAAGAATTTTTTCTTAACATAAACCTGGAGGGATTTAAGACTGAGTTTATATGCAAAAGAATCTCAAAGATTTGTTACTGGACAGCTTCAGAAGAAATTATTAGGAAAAGAGAGGGTGTAAATCATTTAGAAAACAAAAAATTTAATGAATATGTTTGGCACTACCCTGAATTAGCTAAAAAACATTTGGCAAATCGGCTTTTAATTTTGAACAGTGCACCAAAAGAATAAAAACTGTGACAAAGATTTTCAAAATGGCGCATTCACCTAACCAAGTGCTTACGCACGATACGCGCGCAGCTGCTGGTGGCACCATGCACGCGCGACGCGCGCAAGAGGGCTCTAGTTAGAGCAAGATATTGTACAGCAGCGCGCACCCTCCCGTCAATGAGGGTCGGATCACAAAGTCAGACAAAGCAAGATGGCACACAAAAAGACTTGTGACCATTTTAACGGGTCCAACAACATATCAGTTCACGTAAATGATATCAGATATGATCCGTCTAACGTT
>JH152749.1:38303-60785 GCA_000226015.1 Mnemiopsis leidyi | reverse complement strand
TTTTTAAGATTTACTAACAATACTTGAATTAGACAAATACTGAATAGATATACAAAGACACACTTCGCAAATATCAAATATTCTCTTCATGAGGTCAGGAATCTCCTTGCAGAAGCTCCTCCGGTGTTAGGACTTAGGATCCAAAAAACCATGGCTGTGATTGACTGTTAGGCGGAGGAAGCCTTGATGAGAAAGTGCGTTGTAACCACGCCATTTATCAGTCAGGATCGTAGTACCAGGAGCCACACGTTTTGTTTGTTGTTTCTCCTGATAGCACCCCTCCACCTCAACCTGACCCTACTGCTGATAGTGGAGCTGTTCCTCCCCCTTCCAACCCTCCCTTACCAACCCTCCCCCTTCCAACCCTCCTCCATCCCGAGTCCCGACCCTCAACATCCCGATGGAGGACATTCTCCTTGCCCTACACCGTAGCTGAATACGACGAAATCGTACAGTTGATCAACGCTGGTTCCTCACCCCCGGCTGCACGGGAGTTACAGTAACACCAATTGTCGCTTATTAACTATTCGATGACTCAAAATAAGGTTTAAAAAAGCAAAAAGTAAATAAAAGGGTTAATTCACATTACAATGTTTATTTGTAAATAAGACGTCATAATCGTCTTGGACATAAACAGGGTTGTAGATTGTAAAATGATTTCTGGATTGAATTCCAAGTGTTCCTTATCCGTGCTTTACCCGTGCCTTACCCGTGCGTTATGTGTCCGTAGGTGTTCCTTACCCGTGCGTTATGTGTCCGTGCCGTACCCGTGCGTTAACGTGTCCCCTGCGTGCCTTACCCGTGCGTTACCCGTGCCGTACCCGTGCGTTATGTGTCCCTTAAGTGTGCGTTACCTGTGCGGTATGTGTCCATCGACAAACCGTCAAGTTGCCAAACAAACTGCATAAAATTAAAATAATGGCAATAATTTACATCAAAAGTCAATTATGTACAAGAAAATGCTTGCCCCTTCACAACTTCAGCATTTAATAAAAATAACTTAATGAGCATTGTCATTTGTGGTACAGTAAAATGACTGAAGCAACTGTAAGTAATGGTAGCAAGCCTAGAAAAATCAGATTTGTTTACTTTATAATATAGTACTATCTACAATAAAAGGCGTAAAAACCTATTTTAACCGTTTTTGTTTGATCTGGATTAAAAACAACACAACATCAAACACGAAAACTTCTCCAACATGAACTATCAAACTTCGCCGGGCATATTCACAGGGACTCAGAACGTTCCTCATACTGGCAATCACACAGATTTCAGGGAGACAACACTGTGTAATAACACTGTGTAATAACAATCTAATAGATGATACGTAGCAGATATTAGTTAGCCATGTTGCGGATAAAGACAAATAAAACCACAACATCATACAACTCCTACGTCTCATCTGCTAGGCTTGCTGGCCAAGCTGGCAGCTATCCTCCTCAAGTCCTCTATGCCATTACACATTTGCTTGACAAGTCTCTCAGCACTGTCTGCGCTCTGGGAGATCTCCCAGGAGACCCTGTCTGTCTCGCACGTGGTGAGTTGGGCTCTGGTTCGAGAAAGTTCTGCCTCAGCTTCAGCTGCACGTGCTTCACTGCGTTCTAACTTCTTTTCCACTTTCTTAACCATCCGGTCTAGGTCTTCTGTGTCTTGTTCCTCCTTGTAGCGACTCTGAGTGAATTGTTTATCTGAATATCCATGTACAAATGTATTGCATTGTAATCAGTTAACTTATCTTAAGTTCGGAAATTTGAAATGTTTGCCTTAGAATCGCAGACAAAAATGAGTAGTTCATTTAGTGAAACAAGTTCTTTAGATCTGATTAAACAATAGCAAAATTGTGGACTCTTATTTCATGTCAAACCTCGGAGAGCTCAAGATGAAGTCTCTTGCACTTTTTTCTGCTCTTCTGCAGCTCGTTTTCTGTCATAGCTAATTGAGCTTGGAGCTGATCGACTTTCAGACGCAGTTGTTCAGTTTCAAACTCCTTCTCTTCCAACTCAGCGTTACGTATCTGCATTGCCTCAAGTGTGTCACGCAACTCTCTCATGCTCATGTGATATACGCTTTTGGTGTCTGGGGAAATATTGTGGTTAGGAGATATTGAAAAACGGGATCAACATAGAATATTCAAACTAAATTTATAGTAAACAACTTATATGATGCTATAAATAGATAACACATTAATACTGAAAATATTTATTTTTAGACTAAATCGGACCTGATCTTAAAAAAATAACCTACTTGGAGTGCCTGGTTTGGAAGACGGCTTAGACGAAGTTTTTGAAGAGGGCTTGGAGGGTGTCAGTGAAGCTGCCGATGAAGGGGAAAACAACTTCCTCGAAACATTTTCTGACGGCATGTGATCCGACTGATAGGACTTCTGTAGGCAATATAATAATACTTTCAAGTTAAAAACACGTAAGAAAATCGAATCACTAATTTAATTGTCAAAGTTTTTTTCATATTATATGAAAATGGTTAAGATTATTTCCATGTAAGTTTATATGAATAAGAGACGATCTGACAATGAATTGAATGTTTGCTCTGACTTTTGACCTACCGCTATATCATCGTGACCATTGAGAAAATTCAGGAATGAGTATGGGTTCTCTGGGTTTTCTGCATTTCCCATGCCTAAAAGGAAAACAAGTTATATAATCAGTTATTTACAAATCCAGAATATCAGTACGAATTAATCCTATTATTGACAGTTAAATTACAATCTAATTAAGGTAAACTAGTTCATATACCTTTTCCAGTCATGCTGTAAGGACTGCTTAAGATCATTCAAATTATCCAAAATAGGTAGATGCATTACGTGAGTAACATATTCATAATTTTCAAATAGATTAAATACTTTTCTATATCTTAAGTTTTTATACCTTTAATGTACAACTGATTGACATAAAAAATTACATAACTATTAAGTAACTCCCATAACAATGATATTATTAGGTATTTAACAAATGGTTGTAACTTAGGTAAAAGTCAGAAATAACATAGTTTTAAGCCCCTTGTACCCTTACAGTTCCGTAAGTCATAACGAATATAAATTGACTCTAAGTAAAGGCATGCTTACATCCAGTGCATCATATCAAAAAAGACATATGATGTAGTGTGAAGGAAATTTGTTTAACAATCTATTTTATTTCAGAATTAGAAGCTGCGCATATTGATCCAAATTTGGAAATGTGCTATTTCAAAAAGGGTTTTATCCCAGCTCTTCAGGATTAACTCGTTTTATGTTCCACACATCTTTGACAGCTTGAGTGATACCAATATCATGTTGATTAAAATATAGTAAAGCAATCATAGTGAACCCTGTCAAAACTTTCAAGAGGATCCCAACAATAGGTATCAGGGGTTTGATATGAATGTAATCTGTGAAAACCTGAAAATATCATTTTTATTCTATGATAAAGCATCCTGCACCACAGTATCTAATCAATTACATAAACATGATAATAATGTATATTGAAAAATCTTGTTCCATTCTATTCTATGATATCACAGAACTTGTGCATAATGTTGTTCATAAAACATGCCTCAGGTGTTCAAAACTGATACAATAATTCTTGGTGCAAATCACTAACTTATATTTACCTGTTCAAGTCCCCAGTGTGTGTGAAGAGGCACAAGAATAGCGAGGGCATGATCAACTGCAAGTGTTGGGTGAACTGCTGCTGTCATCATAGCTCCTACGGTGAGAATAGACACATATCTTTCTGCCTGAAAAAGGTCATAATTTACATTCTGGAACTGTGTACAATTTTCAAACTTAGAAAATATTTTCAATTTTGGATGTATGAAAACATGTACTACTACTTATACTATAAGATTTAGGAGTGCCTTGTTCAGCTGAAAAAATTGCAAAACTATATTGACAGTTTAAATCAAGATCTAAAACTAGATTCAATGTACCTTCCAATGAGTGACAGTTGATCCGGACATATGGGAAACTTGAGACATGCTGGGTGCCAGTTGTCTTGCAATAGGTCTAATACAACCTGATCTCGCAATGACTGACAACATGATTACCTGAACAATAGGATAAATTCAACTTGAAATTAACCCATGGCAGTATAATCTACAAAAACTGTAGAAAAATTATAAAATCACACTAAGCTTAAAGTTGTCCAAAAATCTAAAGAAATTATCTTGCATGTAAGTGAGTAACCAGGTCATGAGGAAATTAATTTAAGTAAAAAGAAAATTTTAGGCCTACTAATTCCAAAACAAAGTCTCAGAGTTTTAGAATAGTGCTAAAAATTAAATTGTTAAATTGCTATGTTGACCGATTGCTTGCCGGCACATAAGAAGTGTGTGTATTAGGCACAATTTTTGAATGCCGGCACGCAATGGGTTCTGTCGGTGTGCAATGGGTCCTGCAAAACATCCTATGTTGTTCACAGTAAAAGAATGCTGCAATTAAATCATGGATGAGGAAATACTATTAGGCAATAAATAATTGCAAACCCCACATCATTATGTTTCTCCCCACTCCTGCCTCGAAAGAGATTACAGGAAAACGAAAAAGAGATTACAGAAAAAGCACTGAATGAGACATTAACATATGATTCGTGAATAAAAACCAAGGGATCTGTATGGATGCAGCACACAATATGAAAAACCACATCGATGAACTAAAGAAAAAGTGTTTTAGGAATCTAAAAAACAAAAGATTTTTGTTGACAATGGGTCAGTTGAAGGCTACAGTTTGCTGCTTGTCCCTTCTTTCAGTCTTATCATACATATAATTTGTTATCAGCAGGATTTCATTTTAATAATCCATTTCATTTCTCCATTTTTGCATGAGAACAAGCCTTATCTTTTGACTTTGACTTTGACAGCAGTCTCCATTTTAGTTACGACATCAGGGTAACATTTATACAGGATTGTTGGAATGGGGGGTCACGTTTTATCACAGTATCTAAAGGAGTATTTTTTGGAGGAAGACACATCTCAAGACTCACGTTTTGCTTTTTCTATTAACTCTATATCTACAGGCGAAATTTCCATAAAAGTGCGGTGATTGTGCGGCATTTAAAGCTAATTTTTTTCGAAATCAGTCCGTTCAAGCATAAAAACTCAAAGTGTAACGTGATATGATGATTGGATACTTAGCAACAAGTATTGGCTATTACGATCAACATAGGTTAATGATGTGTATTGGCCAAGCTACAGCTACTGACGAAAACGTCCAAAGTGACGAAAACGTCCCAAGTCCAGGACGAAAACATCCCAGATTCCGAGCAACAAGTACCAAAATGTCCTAGATTCTGAGTAAGGCTTGGCAAGCGTAAGGACGAAAACGTCCTAGATTCGGATCAGCAAGGACAAAAACGTCCCACATTCCGATCAGCAAGGTACGAAAACGTCCCAAATTCCATTTAGCACGTGGAAACCAAAATGTCTCAGATTTAGAGACGAAAAGGTCCCACAACTAAGCCAGTCCCAGCTCAGACACCTGAATATACGTCCTCGATACGTTAGTAGTGCATTGGAATCTGAAAAGTAAGCGACCCGAAAAAGTTCCCATTTCCAAACCATGATGCAACAACAAATATTTTGGTATTTATGCGATCAAGTGCGATTTTTGGGAAAATATGCGGTGAAACCAAAAATATGCGAAATTATGCGGATAATATAGAATTGTGCGGAATTGTGCGGAGAACTGGAAATTGTGCAAAATCGCACTCACCGCACTTAAATGTCGCCTCTGTAACAGGTACCTTTAGAGAACGCGTTCTCTAAAGATGATATATAATTTGAAGAATACAAGAACACAGTCATGTTAACTGATTTATTTCGTCTATCCAACCAAACCTAAAGGCAGTTTAAGGTTATCATTAACATCTTTTCAAAAGGCAGTTGAAGCTGTTATCATTAACAGCTTGCACTACTGCAAAACGATGTACCTTATACAGATACCAATTATAAGAATTATATCTTTAATTTTTCGGACAGAGAAGGCAACAGTGCTTCACGGTATGAGGTTGGGCAAAAATTAAAGTTACTAGGTGACTAAAGAACGGCATCTTCTTTAGACTGATTCTCCAGACTAGACTGATTCTCTCTCAAACATTAAAGTTGAGGGTTAAAAACTAAATGTACTCCACGCGAATCGAAACTTTACTCAAGTCTAGTCAGCGAGGGTATTTTTGCTTGTCAGACGTTGCCTGACCTGCAGTTGCTATACACGCATATCCCTGTGCGAGCTAAGCGCGAAATTAGGCATTAGGACGGACGCGCATTGCTTGGGGACTTCAGGCTAATTATTGGAGGGGAACCTAGAGAGAGCCGCACAACGCTCGGTAAGACGCGCATATCGATTGGGCGCGCACAGCACGAGTCACAGGGCGTGGTTATGTTAGCTTAGCAAGACCTGCCGCAGGGCATTTTCAATTGTCGCCCTGCATTTTCTATTGAAAATGTAATTTGAACATTGAAAATGGGCAGCAACGCGAAGCAATTTTTTAAACGTTCGGCCGGTGATAACCGACTCTTTGACGAGATGATATCCGTCTACCGTTCAGCGTTAGCTGCGTGAGTCGAGTATCTGCACCGCGACAACCGACTCTCGCAGCTTGCAAGCATGCACATGGTTTGTCGAGGTGTTACCCGACCCGCGCGTCAACGGGCGATGCGCGTCTAGAATTTCGTCGCCAGGCCAGAAATGCGTGACAGCGCGTGATGGCCGCGACAGTAGGTTATCAACCTACAACCCGCGCGCGGCTCGCAGTTTGCGCGGCTCCGCGCAGTTTCGTTGGAACGTTAGACGGGTATCATCTCGTCAATCATCTCGTCAAGCACATGGTAAACGGATATAATCTTGTCAAGACGTTGCCTAGCCCTGCTGCCACAAGGTATTTTTACGTTTCACCTGTACCCAGGTTTTACAGTTATACTTTGCTTAACACGTACATCCCTGTGCTTGCCTGGGGACCTCAGGCTAATTGTTCATGTTGATCGCGTCGGAGGGAAACTCAGAGAGAGCAACGCAGCGCCTGGTAACCCTGTGCGAGCTTAGCGTGGAATTAGGACATGCGCGCGACGCAAAAGCGCGAGCAACAGGGCTATTTGGCGTAGCACAGTTTTAACGGATGATGCGCGTTAAGAATTGTACGACAGCGCGCACCCTCCTGTCATTTTATTCCCTTTATTCGCTTTATTCCCTCTATTCGCTTCGAATGAGGGTTGGAAAAAGTCAGACAAGTTTTATAGAATTTCTTTTAAATGCGTAAGAGCGCGTGATGGCCGCGGCAGTAGGTTATCAACTTACAAAGCAAAGTTATATTGAAGGGGCTCCTGAAAGATTTTAAATATTTTGACGGAGACCCTCTTCTAGTCTTGCCTGGGGACTGTAGAGAGAGCCGCACATCGCCCGGTTGTAGGTTGATAGCCTACTGTCGCGGCCATCACGCGCTCTCACGCATTTCTGGCCTGAATTCATTTAAGCCTTAATCACGGTTCCCAAAAAAATTTACTGGCTATTGCGTCTGACTACCCGTGAACTTTTTTCCCTTGGACCAAGCGCTCTGCGATTGATTACTTGAATCACGTGCACGCTCCTAGTTTAAGTTATTTTTCTAGGGTTTCCGAAAAGTATAGTCAGAATCAGTTTTTCAAAATAACTTTTTTCAAAATAACTTTTTTCAAAATAACTTTAGTTGTAAAAGGTCTTTAGTTAGACTCACTTCCAAATCGCTCTGAAATTTACTTGAGAAGATATTGAGGATAATATATTTTTACCGCATTTTTGGAACACTTTTGGAATACTGTTAATCTCAATTACTGACCACGTGAATGCTTTGAATATAATTATTCAATGATCAAGTGGGTATAGTGTTGAAGCAATATATGATTTGATTGAAATTATTCATTGAGTTGAATTGGTTTTAATATGATTACCAATTATATTCTATAAATTTGGCTTTAGTTGGGTGCCCCATCAAAAGAATGTATTTCTTACTGGATGCACCCTGCATCACATGAGCAGCTTCTTATATTGATAAATTATTTAGTCTGAAATTATATTGTGATGCAAAATGTTCTAATTACAATTACAATTAATACCTACTAATGTATTTCCTACAGCTCATGGAATCGTGATGTCAGATGCAAACAAACAGGATCTTATATTTGCTAACAGTATTCCTAATATTGACTGCAGTTAACAGCATTAAACCTCTTTGCTTTAATTGTCATTGCAGCACATACGAACTCGACAATGCTATTTCTTGCAAAGATGCTGTGTGAGTATGATATCAAATTTATGTATAAAACATTGGAAATGGCACCCTTTGCTCATTCAATTTTTTGATTGTTAAACTTTCCTTTAATTTAGTCATATTATGCTTTGTTCCATACATTTTGACAGCCATTATCTATGGATGTTTTTAGAACCGACAAGACTTCCTATTTTACGCACTGGACAAAAAATGTAAGTGTGGTTGAGAAAAGCGACGTTGTTCTAGCTACAGAGGTTAAATCTCACACTGAGAAGTATTGTTGGTGCACTGATGCCAAGTAAGCCATTGCTCAATTTGAGAAATGTTTAAATAGTCTATTCCAAAACTTTGTTTTAAAGCTCTCAAGATAGCATTAATGCAACCAACAAAAGGATTTAGGTCATTTTAATCAGCTATTCCGTTTTCTTGAGAATAACAGTTGAGGCTTACACTGAACTGTTTAACCAATGGTATCCTCCATGCAGGTTGGAATGGAATGGATTGTACCAAAACTCATCTGGTCGCTTGCTCACGGTTCACATAGTGGTATGTTACATCCTTATCTTTATTTCTTTGGGTGGAGGGTGGGGGGGGGGGGGTCGGGCCTCGGGGGATAAGGCACTCACCAAATGGTCCAAATTTTTTGACCTCAACCATGATACCAGGACTTAGGTCATAAAGTCGAAAATTGTGGCCATCTTACCGCTCCCCCTATGGTCATTTCATTCCATAGATATTTGATACTTATTATTAGAAGTTATTTGTCTTTAAATATTCCTTTTCAGAACTCTACTAAAGTTGAAACTGGTCACTACTGGGCTGTTTTATATCTTACAGAAAAGTTCTATTTTTCTGACCCAATATATCTTAATGTCACGGGTAAATATTTAGCAGTCCTACAATTCTATATTTTCGTTATATACCTAATTTTGTTTCCACCTAATTATTTTGTTACGACATACAGTTCAGTATCGTGATAATAGCCTAATTAAAATGACTGTTGTAGTGATCAACCTAATTTCAATTCAGGACCTGAAGAGGAGACTCCTTCCCCACCGTTAGAGGTGGACCCAAAAATGGGGGCCTTGATCGTTGGAGTTTTGTTTGTGTCTATTATGTTCACTGGTATCGGCATCCACTGTTGTAAGATGCACAAAAGAAACGTTCGCCAGAGAAAACTAAAGAAAGAACGCATGCGCCTTGGGTTAGAGTAAGTCCTGTCACGCTCATTGTTCATTTTATTCTCGATCCTTTAAATTTGTCCATTGAAACAACCTGAACTCTATCTGACAATTCCAGTGCCATGCCACTGGTGCAAGCTTTCTTTTAAACATGAAATAGGTTAAGACTTCAGTGAAATGTGTGGCACAAAAATATCAGATCGATGAAGGTTCCACTGGGCTCCGTTAGTCGTTTGCCTGAGAATATAATTCATCGACAGCACATTGATTATTGATTCCGACCCTTTTTTCCACCCAACAGGGTTTTATGTAATCCGATGTCGGATTTCGACACTGTCGACCCTCTTTCGAACGGCAATGGGTTCATTGCTCGACGAGAACAACCGTTAAGTTAAATTTTTAATCGATCCATGTCAAGAGTGTGTGATCTTTTTATGTTGGTGGTGTAAAAATACTATAATTGTTAAAGTTTCTGTATACCTATGAAATTACTTCGCTGTAACATGATCGTGAAGAGCTCATGTAAATCTGTTCGATTGGGACTGAAACTCGGAAAAATCATCCTATATAAAAGTCCAGAATTATCTCGGATTTAGTATGGATTTTTCGGGTTTCATATCATGCTGGATAGATAATTCAATCGCGAATAGCTGCTCAACAATTGATTGTACACAAGGAATGGTAGTTGGTACCTTTTTTTTCGAGAATTTCATGGCATTGTAAAATGTATATCAACTTATTGCAGTTTTGACATCTCTCAATTCTTGTGACACTCCACGTGCCGCAGGGCTGAGTCTAGAATCCCGCTGACCCACTGGGAGCTGCAACATCCAAACAACACGATACAAGAGTCAGACACGGAGCAGGGAGCTCAGTACGGTCCTGAACCCCGACCTGGCAGTGACATGGAGGAGGAGGGATCAGTCCCAGGGAAGACTGATGAGTCCAGCAATTCCACTCAGTCTCTCAGTTCGGAGGAGGGTAAACATGGGGAGGAGCATGCCAAGGAGGAAGTAACTGTACCGGCCAAGGTAATTTCGGCGTGATTTTAGTTTTGCGTTTATCTTTTAAAGGAGATTGGAGAACCTACATCCCACACGCACTGTAAGATTTGTTTACTATAATTGCATGTGTCTTCAAACCAATACGACTTACATCTTCTCAACGAAAATATTCAATGGCGTAATTACTGTCGTTTACATATCCCGTGTTACTCATTATGCTTATCGACTAGCCAGCTCTACACTTGCTTATTTAACTGCAAGTTTATTGTAACACAGTTTTCTATTTACAAAAGACATTTATTACAAAAGTACATTTACGAGATAAACAATTATCACTTACACAATTAACAGACGGCAGCCCCAGCCAGACAAGACATCCCTACCACCAACAAGATACATCCCACCTCTCCTAGTCCTCTCATTGTTGTCCCCATCAAGGATGACAGATTTAGAACGGAGAGGGACTGGTATAAGTCGCTCAACACCGAGGTTTGCGAATTTTACCGTGTTCTTGCAAACTCCTCAGGGGCCAAGTTTAGTTAACGTGATTTCGTGCATACTTGCCAAATTTATCATCGCTCAATTTCTGCAAGTTGAAGTTTCAAATTTAACATGATTTAGATTATTGCGACCCGTCAAACTTACAAGATCTCCTTCAATTTTAGGTCGTCAGCGAGTCATTGCTAAGTAACAAAGATCGGGAAGCGAAGAAAGAAGAGAAGAAACGGAGAAAGTCCATGGCAGCCCAACAAGAAAGCAGCCTCGCTCAAGGTAGACGTCTTTCACTCACCCCCTTGTCACACTCACTCCACCCCGCCGACAGTTCCGACATGAGACGACACAACTCCATCTTCAAAACGTACAGTTTCCCGACCGCCGACAGAGACTATATCCCACAAAGTAGCCAGCGTAGAGTCAGTGTCAGGGGTCCTGTTAGAGGGTTCGACTCTCCCTTTCAAGAGTTGAGCAGGAGCGCCAGCCCCGCTAGACGAAGACATGGTGTCGTTAAGCCTCTGTCTGACTTCCGCAACCAGACTGCGGATGATAGGTTTAACGCTTGGATCATCAGAAATAAGATGACCAGTTCTCTGGAGATGGACCGTGAGAATGGCGAGAGACTAGCGTACGGTGTGACTGTTTAGTTAAATTATTCGATGTGAAACCGAGACAAAATAAATCGACCTGTGTAAATTGTTTGTTTCTATTTTTGATACACTTTTTATCATAACCATATAATGTCCTGACTTTTACTAAGAAATTCATCGCATTGAATTGCTAAATTAAGACATCACGTGTTACCGAGGGAGCCTGAAACAGACATCTAACAAAAGACAACGACCTTTAAACTTACGGACCTACCTACAATTACAGTCGAAGTAGTTTTCCTGTCTTGTACTCTGTGTAGCACAATAGCCATGTAACTGTGTCTTACCCTCATTTACTGAGAATTAAGTATAACCACAACACGTGTGTACTGTCGGGATTTGTGCCTGACACCTGTTCAGTTAAATGTTTGAATGTTTACCTAACCCTCGACTTACCTTCAACTTCACCAGTCAATTGCATTGTTCCTGCGCTGTGTCGGCTGTTTATTCTTAAGCCTGTTTATCTTCATTTCTATTTCTGCTAGCCTAGTCAGATTGTAAACACTTTAGTCTAGAGTGAATTGTGTGTGCCAAGAACTCCACGGTTCTTTTCTGATGAAGGGGGGGGGGGAGGGGCGGGGCAAGGTACTGACGATGACCTTAACACCCTGGAATTTGCCTCATGGTCAATCGTTAAGAGGTTGACCATAACCACTGAAAAGTTGGATTTTTGTCATGGTCAAAATTTTGACCATTTGTAATATTTAAAATTTGACCATGGTCATGGAGTCCCTTCGGTTTAACTGGTAAAGCCTGGTTACAGGTGTAACAAAATACAAATACAAATACAATACATAGTCATTTGAAAATACTTTCGGACTATTTTAAAACTTCGGTAGGCGGACTATATACCTAAAGGACTATATAGCAAACGGACTTTTCAGCTAAATTAAGCCAACACTAAATGGCCCTTTAGCTATAAGGTCCGATTTGCGGGCTATTTAGCTCAATCTGCACTCCTCTACTCTACTGAATAAGCGTGAAGATAAATATGGATTATGGAGACATGTGATCTGGAGCCTTTATTCCAGTCAAATATCGAGTAAACCCCGATTCAGCCTTTTAGCTTAAATGTCCTTCAGCCATGCAGTTACGTTGCAACAAAATCATCAAAAAGCCTTTACTCGCGTGATGCGATCTGACGAGCTGAAGGTACAGTGAGTAATCAAGATGCTATAACCCAAAGTCTGAAGATGTGAAACATATCGAAGGTAGTAACAATCCCGTAATAGTATCGTCATCAATAATTATGGATTCAACTACTACTACAACAATCACCTTTGTTACTGGAAAGAGATGAGCTCTCAACGCAGTCATCGACAAATATCGGTATACCAAGAACAGACAGCACAAGGAGAACACCTACTATACAGTTACGTTAGACAGACTACCTGTAACGCCCGAATCACCCTCACTGCTCTCTTCTTCTCTGCCTACACACTCCCACCCCTCGCAAGAAGCAACTATCGCAGTGTTGGAGGTGAAGAACTCTATCAAGAAGCAGTCTATAGAAACGGACATGACTACAAAGGAGTTTGTTGTAGATTTTCTTGGAGCCTTAGACTTTGAAGGGGTGGCGAACCTCAACTGCAAGATCTCCTCACTCTCGAATGGGTAGACGAGCACGAGTTCAGAAAGCTAACAAGACTCCTAACCTCTTTACGAGACATCGCCATCCTCCCTTCCTACATGACGAGTTTATAAGGAGAGAACCTGCTGCTCTGGAACTCTACATTTACCGAAGAGAGAAATACGTTGTTAACCTTATTCTGTACATGAATCTGTGAATTAAACATAATGACATTCCAGATGAGACGTTTAGCTAAATGGTCTAGTAGCTTAATGGTCCGGAATGAGGACGATTTAGCTAAAAATGAAACAAGTTACATCTTAGCTAAATGGTCCGATCCTAGGACTATTCAGCTAAAATATGATTTAGCTGAAAATACCCGTTTAGATAAATAGTCCTTTAGCTATTAAGTCCTGGAATCGAGGTTGCGACTTTGTAACCTCTTATACTATATATAAGATAGGATTGGTGTTAAATTTTGGCTGATTTATAAATTAAGATTTACTGTTTATTCATTTAGACGTGATGTTTAGACGTGATGTTTGGTCGAAACTATTACTTACTATGACGATATTAACTGAAATTCAGCTAATTGGATACCGATCAGTAAATTGTGGTTTGGCATGAAGTTACGAAAATATTTATAAGGTTGGCCACTGTCTATCGTACAATTCTGTGGTGGCAACAGCGATGTATTGTATTCGTATATAAGCATTAAAACGGCACTTCACACAGTACAGTACGTGTTGAGCATAATATTAATAACATGCCAATTTCAATGTTATGACTGAATTTTTGTTGCACAGCAGATGGTGAATATGTTGTGAAAACAAATGCAATCAGACAGTTCTTTACGAATAAATCTGTAATTTTGCTGACAGGACTACGGTTTCAAGGATTCCATGTGTGTGAACTCCAAGAAAACTGACGCATTGTATTTGCAGGTATTCTGAAAGTAGGGGAAGGTTCCGGCTTCATGGGGCCCGCCTCACACGTAGCGCAAGACAGGATAGACAGAATAAACGATGCCTACAAGATACTATCACAAAGCAAATACAAATATGGCAGGAGGTGGGCTTTTTATAACAATTTATAACAATTTTATAACAATTTTATAACAATTTTATAACAATTTTATAGTTTTCTACTTGCCGAACTGAGATGTAACTGAGATGTAACATAAGTTATATTTTAAAATTACCGAGGCACGGTAAACAGAACAGCAGAACTGTGAGAGTATTGACTAATCTCCTCGCAGTTTACCGACCCCCCAACCTGCCGGGGCCCGCCCAACTGTGATGGGGATCTTCCCGGGAACTGTACAGCCCAGTCACGTCAGAGCGGGCGCTACCATCCACATCTCCAACCCAGAGAAACGGAGACATGTCCGGACTATATTCGGGGATAGTGGGGATCCCGCTAGTATGATGAGGGGGAGATCTAGATCGGTGAGTGTGTGTTTAGCGGGGTGTAATCGCGTGTCAGAACGCTCGTCAGAACGCTCGTCAGATCGCGTGTCAGATCGTGTTTTAGACTTGGCGAGACAAAACAGAAATGTCTCGTTGAGACGTAGACAGAGTGTGAAATTGTCACCGACTAAACATGCTGCATTACATGCTCTAGTAGTAGCTAACAGTTGTTTAGTGAAGGACAACAGAGACATGAATAAGGTTTGTAATTTTTATTTGAAAGGATTCTTAGTCTCGCGACATATCTTGATAGTCATTAAAGTATCAAATATCAAGATTTCTCTCAGGGCACTGATCTTAAGCCGGTAATGCATTATGGCAGCTATCATTACATTCGCGTGTGCTCAAATGAGAGTGAAATACCACGAGTTCGCCCCCGAACAGTAAGAGAGTAGGGTGTACATTTCTTGAGCTGGCGACCGTTTCTAATATGGGGATTTGGGGCTTTACATATTGCATTCTTCCCTGTATTCTCGAGATATTTGATTTGTCTTCCGTTTCTGGAGCCTTGTGTAATTACGGGAATTACCCTGTGTAATTGTGTATCTTACTACTACCTATTGGGATTGCTATTACTTATTACTGCGGTTATTAGAAGAATAAATACGGATGTAGAGATGTAGAGCATTGTGTTCACAAATCTAATCACGCACAATTACGCAGGCATTATTCAGGCGGCCTACAACATACGCTCGTACAATCCAAGATTGATATACCCAATTATTATATGTGCCCTTCAAGGCTTTATCACAATGCCTCCTCTCGACTCGTCAGGCACCCAACCCCATTATCTTGATTAACTTGTAACCCACATCACGAACCCAGGTCCAGTTCTCCACGATCAACATTACCAAACGTTTCAACTCCGCCGACGATCTTCCGGAGCCCAAGCCCAAAGACAAGATATGCCTCCCCAAAAAGAGCAACCTCAAAAACCACAGGTTTCGCACTGCTGCATGTTCAGTGTGTACGGTGGATGTTAGCTTGTCGCTAGTCCGTATTTGATTTTCGTGTCAAATCTGCTTGCTGACGTTGTAACTAGTTTAGATCATAGGTTGTACCATGGCACTGGAGATAAGGTGGATGGAACTGCCCTTTAGCTTGGTTTTAAACTTATGATGCAATTTGTAACCGGCTGGTTCTGTGAACTTTAAACATTGCATGCTATATTTGATGTGGACCAATGCTCTAGGTATCTTGGAGGTTTATATTATATTCTATACTGCCAAAATACTAGCCGCCTTGCAAAAGTATTTTTAAATGTTAATGAGTGGAATCTCTATTTCATAGTATAAGCATTCATATAACATTGAGCTTTGAAGTAATTGAATGTACTACCCCGCGCAAGTAAAGCAAAAATAAGCTGAAGAATTTCAGTTGATCATGATTATAATCAAAAGACAGTCACAATGAGCTAGGAATACCGTAGAGGAAGCCATAGAGCAGGATGCATGTCTTTTTCATAGTCTATACCAAAATATTGTATTTGGAGAAAGTGGCAATATAACCCCCAGCGTCAGTAACAAGTGCTCTTAATCTTATCATTATCAGTTATCTGATTGCATTATTTTACCAAATCTGACACTTTTTTCTCGTGTCTCTAAGCATGCTCGATGTTTCGGAATACTAACACTACTTTAGTATTCTTTACTTGGCATGATGTGATTTCCCGATTTTAGGTCCAACAAGAATAACGTTGAAACAGATGGATATGACCCACTAGAGGACTTTAGTAATCTTAAGTAGGTTCACAATTCTTATTATATTTCCCATTTTTCAGCATATTACATATTATGTTTCTTGGTTTGGGGTTCCATGTAAGGTTCCATCCCGCCTTATTATAAAACATAGCTGATTCTAATAGCTCATCCTAGCTGTTCAGTTGGGCCGCTGATGAATCATTTATGTGTTTAATCAGCATTCAATTTGGTTATTCATTGAATAAAGTACAGTTTTATGATTTTCATCCAGATTTATGTTTACGTCTTGATTTTTCGCGAAAAATTATCAAACTTCAGTGAATTGAAGTCTGCTTCATTAAATCAGTACAAATTCAAGTTATCAGTAATACAATATCGTTTATATTTCGGAGTTTCCCACTTTGTGTCAAAGTCCAAGCAAGGTTTATCGATGAAACTTGCAAAGAACTTAGCAGCCTGTCTAGATAACGTTAAAACATTCCAAAAATTCAGCGAATGAATCAGGCGGGAGGTCGCTGTTGACGCTGATAATATACTAAATCGAATAATAAACCGATGAATCACATACAGGCTGGCCAATAACTGTCACCATCGTTTTTGGCAGCGACCTTAATTGAATTTTAAACAGCCTTTGTGATGTCCACTGTTCGAGACTTTAGAGCCCCTATGGCCTATACTGTGCATATAGCACTTCAAAAAAGCAGCAGAACTTTCTATTTAAAGCATATAAAGAATACTCTAAAAGTTGTTCCTTACACCTCTCTTCTTCAGTGGATCAGAACCTCACTTATCAAGTTCTGGGTCTAACACCTCCAAGGAGACACCACCTCGCGGACATGACGTAAAGTTAGACCTGACCCCTGCCTCTCCTGTCGAACTGAACATTGAGCCCCCTACACCCATGGGTACAAACAGGTTAGTTGCCATCGAGGAAGAAGACATGCTAAAAGATAAACAGGGCATATCTCTATTGACTTTTTGTTTGGTCTGGTAAAATTCATTTCAAAATTACCACCTGGCGGATTGTTCTATTTTTTGAAATCGGGAATTTTAACCTTTTTGTTCATAATTCATTTCATACGCCCTTTGCTGCGACTTCTTACCTTGCTTATTAAAGATAACTCATAACATGACAAACGGTTCTTTATCTCAAAATTTTAACTGAGTGAACGTCTGTCTTTGTACGTTCGCCATCATTAATTTGATGGAAAAAATTTGTAAGCCCCCAAAGTCCAAACCTAAAGTTACCTCATCACTAAATTTGAGACATCTTAGTATCAAGTTTTGTCGTCCTCTAATTTTATTTCTAACTTTCCTCCCACATAGGGATTACCATTACGTTCCTCCGCCCTTGAACTTTTGGATGGCTTCTGTCTGTTCCAATGTGAAATAATTTTCTTCCTATTTCCTGTAATTATTTAGTGCCCGTCCGGAATTCATGCCAGCGATGTTTTGAGGGGTCGGCTCATTTGTCAGAGTTTCAACAAGACGAGTTCAACAAGACGAACCTGAGCTGAGTCTTTATTGACTTTAGGATTTATGTTAATTGAAAATGAGTCCCGAATACAACGTTATCATGACAATGATACCACGACAACGTTTTCCTAGCATCGTTTTCCTAGTAACGTTTCCCTAACAACGTTTCCATGACAACGTTTCCCTAACAAGGTTTCCCTAACAAGGTTTCCCTAACAAGGTTTCCCTAACAAGGTTTCCCTAACAAGGTTTCCCTAACAACGTTTCCCTAACAAGGTTTCCCTAACAACGTTTCCCTAACAGAGTTTCCCTAACAACGTTGCCCTAATAACGTTGCCCCATCAACGTTTCCATGAAAACGTTTCCATGACAACATATCAACAGGTTTGTAGTTAAGCAGGTGGACAGCGACGTAGAGTACGACAATCCTAACCCAGTACATCCCGCTGGTAAGTTTTAGTTATCATACTTCTTTTCTCTCTGCTGTTACAACTTAGTAATCCAATGCACTGCATCGGCGGAAGTTGAAATATATTTCCCGATCTCGATTTCAGAAAGTAAGGTTACTCGACAGTTAGGATGGATAAATAGTGAGGCCCCAGACGAACCATGAAGATCTAGCTGAGTCGCTCGAGGCGAGCTCTTGTTTATCGTGTGTAACACTGATCTTG
The DNA here is from genome assembly GCA_000226015.1 of Mnemiopsis leidyi. Classification (NCBI taxonomy): domain Eukaryota; kingdom Metazoa; phylum Ctenophora; class Tentaculata; order Lobata; family Bolinopsidae; genus Mnemiopsis; species Mnemiopsis leidyi. Next base: position 42,335 of record JH152749.1, on the reverse strand, counting down.
CTGAAAATCTCAATCACTTAATAAATTATACCATCCCAGTCATTGTCAGCGTACTGTCTGTGATTTTATCCAATGATTGTTGATGTGGTTGTCTATCAAGTGTACCAGGGCTTCACTGTTCAGTTCGGGTGGACTGTGTATGCTGTATGGTGTTTAATGTTTCTCCGTAGCAAAATCAATCATCACCACATTTCTATCTCATAATCAATCCTGTGATCTCTTCTCAAACATCATTTCTTAACTAATAAATCCAAATCATTGTACAACAACATTGTCTTCCAATACCAATCTAGAGATCTAATCTACGGTTTTGAACTGCTGAACTTTGAAGATTCCGTAACCCGATCACCGGAACATCGCTGACAAGCCTCACATCTTCTAGCTGGGCTGTTGATACAATCTTTACTTTCTCCATAGTTCTTGTCTTATTTCAGATTCTACCGAGACGCTCCTAGCTAGATAAGAAAAGTATATTTGTTCCGGAAGTCAAGGTGATATGTGCATGTTAAGGCGCCTTATTCAACTAACGAGGCTGTGGGCTTTGTCTACTAGCAGAGACGAACGTGAATGGAGATGTTTTCATAAAATGCACTTGAAGCCGTAGAGAAATACGCTAAGCATGGATGGACAAACCGACTGGATAAGATCTTCAAAAATATCCTCGTCGGTCGTCGAATTTGTTAAACTGCTCACAGTAGAATAGCAGAATATTTGTCACTTCTTTACTATATGCTGCCATATAACTTCTAAAGAAGAACATAAATCGAACATTCTCTTATAATAGAAATAAATCCCCTGATTTAAGATTATTGTTATTTGTTATAAACTTATCTCATCTTTAATACAATCAGATTAAACGAGAGTTTTTGTAGGACATGATTCCAGAACATATTTGTGCTTGTCATCTCCTACCATATTACACTAGGGTAACCATAGCAACTTGTCGTTAAACATTCACACATATTGTAATGTTGTGAACAATATGCTCTTAATGTCTCCCACAGTAAAGCTGTCATTTCAGATTCGTTCATACGATTTTTTTCTTGAATTGAACTCTTTAAAATATGCGATAATTTATTGTTATTGGTATTCATCCGATAAATTAGGTTTTTTAATATGTAATTCAATTGCTTTTTACAGGCCAGGGTAAAGCATGGGCAATGGGCAGGATATGATATTTTCTTAGTTGATTGTTCACTTTTTATGTACGATATTTACAGTATTGCCAATGGAATATTTTAAAGGTTTCACTATTTTTAAAACAATAAAACAGATATCTTATGTTAATATTTTATATTTCCACAGTAGTGTACTAATGTACATAGCATGTATCAGCTTGATTGAATTATTGACCTCGGTCATTTTTCATCAAATTCAGTGTAAACATTTTCCTTGACTGTCAATATTTAAAGCAAGAGATATAATTCTTTTTCAATAAAGCATAAAACCGAATACCAAATTTTAAAAAAATTCAAACTATTTGGCGTGCCTTCAAATATTTTATACGCTGTTCTAAGTGGCACTAGTTTCAAATACCTACCTGTATCAAGTTGTACTGTAAATACAAATGTGTCGAAATTCTATCATACTCCAGCAAAGAGCCCAGCTAGGTGTTGAAAATTGACTCTAGTTAGCAAGTTAGCATGTTGCATGAAGGCATGCTGCTCTTAAATCTCCCTAGGGAATTGTTCTCTAATTTTCGACAATTTCTACGGCCTGAAATTTGTGTCGAGTTTTTGCACAACAGGGGGAATGTCCCACATGTAATTGACCAACATCAAAATTGATACTTTAATAAACCCATACTTCAGCCTTAACAATCACAGCTTTAACTATGACATATAGTGCTGTTTGCTTACTTTGCTTGTACATGTTGCAGAGAGCATGCATACCCTGATAATTGCCACACGGCTCAGGCTTTATTGTATGGAATGTACAAGCCCAGCACCGTATCTATCCTGCCTAAATCACATTCTTGATATCATTGCAGCACCAGGAATTTTAGAATAGATATAACAACTTTTGAACACATTCGGTACGTGCGTTGATTGAGAATGAGTAGGGCGAGAATGCACTATCTTAGTCTACACGCGGTGGTCCTGCGGTCGAAAGAAGCTAATCATTCCATCCCTGCACCCCATATACTATCTGATTATCCGTTGAAAAACAATAGGAATACGCGTAACTTTTTCGAAAAGAACTTTTAAACTTTCTAGCAAATCTTTCACGTACGGTTGGAATGTTTTTAAATTGTATTCAACATTCCCCGTTCGTAATATATCCAAATCGTTAGTATCCAAATTTGAATTTCATTTGTTAAACTGTTTCCATTGTTGAACTATTTTCGAATTACTGCGGGCGGAAAAAAATAGACAGCATGTGGCTTAATATTATAATATTGGAACCTGTTATAAATATTTATAACGTGATTTTGCGACCCAAAACGATTTGGACCGACAACAACATAATATCATTGAGCAGAAAGCGTGATAGACAAAGAGAATTGTTGTCTACTTTTTAAGTTTTGAACAAATATTACTATACCATTGCACTGCAAATTCAAAACATACACCTAGACAGTAGACACAAATGTCAGATCTCTCTAAGATTTGTCTAAATTTTCCAAGTTGTATACATATATGGACTTATACATGTATGGACGTATACATGTATGGACTAATATATTTATTAGTTTTTGTGTCGTGAGAAACACAGTAACGCAGTTAAGAATTTCGTAGATCCATTTCATCCCGTGAATATTTAGTCCGCTAATGCTTGATATCTCTGGAAATGTATATGAAGTCGTTATGGGTGCATGTCAGTGTCCACACACTTACACATGTTACATGCATACCAGTTTCCGCACACTTACGCGTTACTAAGTGTAGTTTTGAGGAGTGTGCCCCGACTTCAAACAAGCCAGACTGTAAAACAGAATAGCCTGATTAGTTTGAGTGTGCCTATATAATCAAATAATCATATAGTTGTAGTCTGACAGTCGACATTTCGCGGTTTATTTACCTGGAAGAGTCTAACATTCCAAGTGTCGTTATTCAATGATCTATGTGTCAGTACAGCGAGCCAAGTGTAATGCTGCACACGTGATAGGTGTTATACATTTTAGCTCTCGTACATAACATTAAAATGTATACTGTGTACTCTAGATCTCACATGATACATTGTACAATCTACATATATATATACTATACTTGATATACTACAAGATATATAGTTTTACAAATCATTTTCTCTCTATAAGATCTAGTTTAGTTTATCTTCTAGGCACTTGCTGAGACGATTAAATGTAAAGTAATGATTCGAGGTCTGCTCAAAAATAACGTTCTAGCTCTTTCGAGTTTTAGCAATTTGCTACAGTTAACATCGTACAGACAAACATTTATATAGAGTCTTAACTCTGTAATAACGACTTATACTGTTAACTTTAAAGTAAATATCAAGTAGTGGAGTGAATCCTTATACAGGGTGGTTTTAAAATTTGGGTGCATCGCAAATGTGCAGTGCAGAGGTGACGACCTTTCAATAATTATCCTCGATTTGATCACAAAAACGGTCATAACTTCGGTTCTGATTATCATTTTTTGATGAAAATTTCAGGACTTCTTAATGATCAATAAAAGATAATGCCCACAAAGTTTCAAGATGATTCGAGCTATTTTGACGGTTTTGTAATTTTAGCATATTTTTGCATATCAAGCAAAAATGGCTCATTCATTCTCACCTTTCAGAAACTCATTAGATCTCATCAGCTACACATCATGAACACATCCTGAAAGTTTCATCAAAAACTATTGACCAGAACTGAAGTTATGGGCAATTTTTATTTTCTGTATATTAAGCAAATTACCGTTCTCAACAATCATAACAAACCAAATTCCTTACTATACCTCTATAGTCTAATATACGGTAATAACACTATTGGTAGTGCAATTACCATATTAATACCACGAGCTTGCGAGTGGTATTAATGCAATAAATTCACGAGCTTGCGAGTGGATTTATGAAGTATTTCAC
>JH152749.1:13743-38292 GCA_000226015.1 Mnemiopsis leidyi | reverse complement strand
GTAATACCACTCCAGTGGTATTACTACGGTGTAATTACTATATTAATTTTACTCAAAAATTAGCAAAGTAATACAACTGAAGTTGAATAATACAGATAAGATAATCACGTAATATGTATGCAGTTCTAGGGGAGAAATTGCCCATAACTTCAGTTCTGGTCAATATTTTTTGATGAAACTTTCAGGATGTGTTTATGATGTGTAGCTGATGAGATCTAATGAGTTTCTGAAAGGTGAGGATGAGCCATTTTTGGTTGATGAGCAAAAATATGCTAAAATTACAAAACCGTCAAAATAGCTCGAATCATCTTGAAACTTTGTAGGCATCATCTTTTATTGATCATTAAGAAGTCCTGAAATTTTTATCAAAAAATGATAATCAGAACCGAAGTTATGACCGTTTTTGTGATCAAATCGAGGATAATTATTGAAAGGTCGTCACCTCTGCACTGCATATTTGCGATGCACCCAAATTTTAAAACCACCCTGTAGAATATTTAAGCAGTTAATAATTGTGGACTATGACTATGGGCTACAATGAGGTTGATAAAATCGTTTAACGAAATTCAAATTAACGAGGCACAGAATACCTCTCCCCAGTTAGCCGACAACACAGTTTCACACAATCGTTAAACAAAACTCTTCCAGATCCCCTTAGTAAGCCGCACTTCTGGGACTTTTCGGGCGGATCTGCTTCAAGCATCGAGGACTGTGGCAAAGGTAACGTCTATTGTACACCACTTAGTTTAATAGAACCCATTTCTATCGCTTTTTTGTGAGTATCTCTTCCTGTTAGATACGTTTGTTGAATGTTGAGTGCCAAAGATAATGTGTATTGAAAATTTCGAAGTTTTTGTCCTGATTTTGTGGTCAACATGACAAATTCTCTATTTTTCAGGAAGTCAGAGAAAGATGCAACATTTAACTGTCCCAGGTGAAAGAAATTTATATTTTGTGGAGAGGAATTTAGCTATTCAAAATATTTAACATGTTTGATACTGACCCAGTTTATATGATAGCATAAGCGATAACAATTTAAGTTTTCTCAGGTTTTTTGAGGTAGCGAAAACTAGAATAAAACGTGTAGAATATATGTAAGTTATGTTCGTTGTGTTTCCTGTAAACGTGTACATGTTTACATACATAACGCACATTCCAGCATGTTAAACAGTTTAGGTATTTTACTTCCACTACCACCAAAGGCTGCCGTATTCTCTCAAAATTTGTGGCCAGCAGTGATTGTGTCGAACAATATTTGAACTTTTTTCAGCTCACATTTCTCGTAAATTTTATCATTTTTACCTCATACTACAATGCATAGAAATACTCGAATTATGTACGTTTGGGGAATGTTTCTAATAATTCAATACTTAAAATGCTTTGAGCTGGGAAATTAAATCTAAGCGCTGGCTACAGATGACGGTCTAAGTTTATGAAACAACCGACTATGAACAATAAGATTTAGCTGCATTCAGCACACCATCAGTCGGGCCGATGTCTGGATCAGACCTTCAACTTGAACGCTACCTGAGCTATTTACATACTTACATTTATGAAAACTCAGCTGTCGACCGTTTAAAGGATAACCTTTTTTAAACCACGGGACCATCGTTACCTGATATATTGAATACCACGCACGATCACCTTACACACATTTATTTAGACTATTTAAGGTTTCTTGAACTTACTAGCAAGTATAACACCCTGCCTGTAGACACTAAACTGAACACCGTGTATACCATGACACGTTTTTTATCCCAGGTATGGAGCTTCCTATACTTCTTGATAACAGCACAGACGTCTCTCGTGGGTACTGGTCCGAGTGAAGATTATGAGGGGTTGGGTTTATACCTTACAGAGCAAAATGTGGGACTGATATGAGGAAATGGTGCTGCAATTTAAACTATGGTAACATTGGTTTCGGTTTTTATTTTATTTGTTACGGTTTTATGGGATAGGTAATAGGTATTAAAGATTACTTAAAATTTAAGACGAAGTTTCCAAAGACTGAACTGTTATAGCTAGTGCGAAGTCTAAAGCTTATATTCAGAGTAAAGTTTGACATCCCACAAAATTAGTGATAGCTTAGAACTTAGTTACTGTTGTGCTGATGGTGAAAAATTGCTATATAAGTCAATATCCATAATAATTACTTCTTTTCTTCATTTGGACGTAAAAATGTTCGATCATTTACTTTTTATTAATATTTTGATTACATTTACAGAGGATATTCTTCTGAAAATCTTTGGCCCCCTTTGTAGTGGCTGCAGTACAGTTTCTTTTCTTATGCAAATAATCGGTACGTCCATATTATCAGTCAAAAGCCGGTTGCGCTTGAATGAACTCAAATAGGCGTTATAAACTCGGTTTTATTTTATGCTGTATAATTTTATTACGAAATTTTATCTTTTATAATGTCGTTTTCATATTAGTATTCTGTAGGGCTTTAAGGAGATTTAAACACAGTACTATTCTTCTAAACGGGCTGCTAAAGAATAAAACTTTATGGATTGCAAGCTGTTTAGGCTAAGTGAGAATAAAAAACGCTGAATTTTGTTTGTGAATAAAACTGAAAATTCGTAATCATTGATAATTATCTCAACGTCTTCAAATCAATCAATTTGGTCTTAACTTTAAACCAAAAATATAAGCATGTACTTATCCTCCGAAAAAGGTTAAACTTAAATCACATACACTACATGATAAAACATCCTTGTAGACGCCTTATATTCCATATTACATTCAAACTACAACTTCAAATCAAAACATGGTCGCTAGGTCCTACAGATTTTTAATTTTTCTCAAAATAAAAGTTAAAAGCATAAACGTGTTTTTATATTTTAGGATCTTAGAATGAAAGTAAATTAAAAACAAAGGTAAAGCTAGAGATCCTGCGTATGCGATAATTTTCATGCAATACCGAAAAAATGAAAGCGCTGGATTATATAAGTTGAAGCTTTCCCGTCGTTGTGTTGATATATACTTAACAGCATTTGTTGACTTTATAATTCAATTTACACATCAGCACCAAAACCAAATATTATTAGTCTACACGATGACCCCAAATTTCGCTGAAATTTTCCATTTCTGAAATCCAGAAGTTCAAGGAAAAAGTCAGATGCTTGATGGAAGTAAACATGGCTTAATGCTTTTACAAAACTTCTTCAATCTAAGAAAGCACTCCTAAACAAAATTCCTTAAATTATTACACTCAATACAAAACGAAGCATTAAGTTTCCAGAACACAAGCACGGTGACAAATCCGACCAGCGGATCAGTCAACAAATAAAGAGACTTCATCCCTCAGGATTTGAAACAGAATTTTGCTTATTTTCAGCAACCTCAGAGTCCAATGTCTTCACATCGGTCTCTGTAATGGCGAATTTCTTTTTGTTTTTTCCCGCCTCCGGCAGTTTTGACCTTCCCTCCTCCTGGTTCATGATTCCTGAGTCTGTATAATTGTCAAAATCTGGTACAACCTCTTCGGGTCTAGCTATTTCAGTTTCTGGTTTATCAGAGCCGTCTGTTTCTAATGTAGCGAGTTTTGGAGGTACAAGGAGATCTCTAAACCGGTGCAGAGCTTCCTTCAGTGTGTCCCGCACCTGGGTTTATCGAGATGTCAGTAATTAGTTCCCACGAAATTGTTTCATCAATTTGAATAAACAAATTCTGTACGGGACGTCTGGATATTTCCTAATTTCGAGGTAACTGATTTAGCTTATGATAAAATTCTTAAGATGAATTATGAATACGGCTGAAACATGAACATTTAATTGTATCTGTGCGGTCCCGACCAAAACGTATCGAATTAGGGGTGCAGGACACATATTCCGTGATCAGAACGCATAACAGTACTCCCGTACAGGTGGCCTTTTTCAGCCCTTCCAAATAATTAGGTACCGTCAACATAAATTGACTTCAGAGATGAGAAGTAATGTTCCAGTACCAAGTTAATGCTATTGGCCACCTAGTTCGATTTAACATTGCAGTGCAGCCACGGCTACTCCCACTGATACTATAACACTTTCGCGAAGTTGCTGCTCAAGTGGCATTTAAAACAGTTTAAGCAAATTGTGGCAGTGTTTTTAGGTGTGTAAGATGTAAGGCACTATGTCGCAATTGTAAAGCCAATGTCTTGAGACTAGCAGGACCATGTTTCTGGCGGAGTATTTTCTGTCTGACAGTTTATCTTATAGAAACTTAGGCCAACTGCAAACTATCGAAACAATGAATTTTTGGATAATTGACAAAGGGTCCGAAATCGAAAATTAAAAAAAATGACATCGACAGTTGTAATAAAAGCAATCTCGACAAAGGAGGTAAACCTCGTTAGAGTTGCAAGTAACACAGTCGATAAGATAAGGATATAGTCCCACCACGTGATCCCAAACTTCCACGTCAACTGAGAGAAAAACGTTAGATTCGTCAGATATATGTGGTAGGAGAAATACAAATACTACTAACCAGGCTCTTGAGATCTAGATAAAATAAATTTATTTACCACATTTTTCTTGCTCAATAGAAAGTAATATTGCATATTTAGGTACTCATGTAGAAGTAAATTGAATAATTTGATATGACAACATTTATTTGCTCGGTACAAGACAAGGAAATGTTTTCCGTCATCTACATCTGAGAATATTCACCATGTTGTATGGTCCTATATAACTATATCGTCGATGATGCAAAATACAAAGGACCAGATAAATAGTTGACAAACATAATTTACATCAGTATCATGTTCATGTCAGTAAGTACTTAAAATAGCGTATTATTCTGGAATATTCTTATGTACATTGTACACAACATCCAGAAACGACTAACTGTGTGTCATGTGATCTCGTCTAGCTTGCAGAGAGCCGATAAGAGAAGAGATAGCTCGCATCACGAAAGCGATCTCTGCCATCCTAGACCGAGGGAGAGGACACCGCCCACTCAGCTTCTCATCTTTGACGTAGTTCTGGAGGACTTCCTGACAACGTTTCAGAAGTGTACCCAGTGCCAACTTGGATACATCTGAAAATTTGGGAAGTGCAATTTAGTAACAGAGAATTTACATCCGTTATTTTTACTGTATTAAAACTATGTCACTTTTCCATAGTCATAGTCAATTTTCCAGACTTGAAGTAATATAGTGCTAATGTTTCAATTTCACATTGCAATTGCAATGCTGAATCATATAAATGAGATGTCCCCAAAATTCTCACCTCCGGAGGAGCTGCTAGCTTTGTAGAAGGAAAATTGGAGGAGAGTTTCAAAGCAGGACTTGGCGAATTGTTCTCTCAGGGGCAGAGTGTTAATTGCTGGGAGGGAAGGAGTTTAGTTAGCATAGTGTAAGTATCGCATTGTTCTCCTTTACATCGCATAGAATTGTATAAAGTTAAAGCACTCGGAACATTGAACATAACCACGGAATTGTAGAGAGTTAAAACACTGGGAACAATGAACATAAACAATAAAGCGACACTCAATGCATCCAGGTCACTTGGACTTACATCAAACAAATTATCTTGTTTTTATCATGCGTCAATGCATCCAAAAACACATAAAATGTACAGTTAATCACTCATAATGCAACAAATTATTGTTGAGTGGAAAATGTTACTTTCTTGGAAGTCTAGGCTGCACTTCACAGCTAAGTGTAAGTGTAACACACAAAGTTGCAAAAACAACGACACATTGTCTAAACAAGTAATTTTCAGTAAAAGATGTGAAGTGTAACTTTTGTGCAGTTGATGAGAGATCTGCATGTGCAATCGTTATTAATTTGACGCAAATAAACAGTTGACCGCATTTCAAACTTCAAGTAACTTTGAAAGAATATTGTCTTACAACCAATAAAACCAACCATAAATCCATTTTCCTGATCTTATTTGTATTGATTTTATATGTTGTCTAAATAAGTTGACTATAAAAGTTAAGTAAATTGAAATTCTGATTTAAGCTTACCGTCGGGGTCCGTAGCTCTCAGCGTAGCAGGCAATGGGTTGTACAATTCTGCTATTGAAATAAACAAATTTAGCGCTACATTTCAAACAGCGAACTGTATTTAGGGATATTTTTCATTCGAAACTCTACTTTGTCTTTCACTACTCTACTTTACTAATTTACGGCTTTTTCCTAGTGAATCTTGAACATTTTTCCTCGAATTTCTGCTAAGATATAGATGTAAAGCTCAGCTACAGATGATAGCCTTTAAAGCATTTAAAGAATGCCATTGAAGTTACACCCATTAAAAATTTCCCAGCTTGGTTTGGAGTGACTTAAATCGTGATATAAAAGCTCAGCTCTGAACAGCGACGGGGATCCGAGAATTTTCATTTTCACGTGTGTTTCTTCTGAATCCAAATTTCTAAAACCCGTTACATGAAGAGATTATTTCGGTATGGGGAGTATGAAAATTGAAGCAGTCATTGATGGATGCCTTGGTTAAAGATTGAAATTCATGCTCTTTGAAACTCGCGTCTTAATTCGTTGATATGTCGTGTGAGGATGTTATGCTATAATCTAAGAGATCGTGCAAACTCCACCGATAACTGATTACGAAACTCATGATGCACATCAAAGCTTAAACTTATTTTCAATCATAAACTCATTAACTGCAATCATTTTTTCATTCTCGGATGATCGATCAATTTTCAATTTTGTAAAGTTTTATAATCATTTTTATAATTTGTATTACATTCGATTGATCAATTAGGAACGGTATTCGTGGGGAAGAGTCTCAAATTTTCAATGATAAAACACCTTATTTCTCAAAATTCATTGGCTCTGCCTTAGTTCTGGGTAGTGAAATACTCTCAAATGGTCCACTGGACACAGATTGACCTCCAAAAACAAAGGTAGAAGCATTACATTCAGAGAAACGGGGTTAAAAATTTGAGACACCTCCCCACGAATACCGTCACTAATTAGCAAATTAGCCACGATGACAAACAAAATGCCACACGATTACCACAAAAGCAACGCAGAGAAAGAAAAAACCAGGCCCACGCAGCCACACAACAACTTAGCTCACCAGTAGTTAGGGGCTGTGGGGAGGTTGCGTGAACTGAGCCCCTGTTTAGGAGTGTCATGACGTGGGATATGAAGGTGGGAGGGGTGTGCGAGGCTCGGGGCAGGATCTGCTCCTGGATCAGTCTGATCATCCTGACGTCCAGTTGTTCGTGGGCCATCCTCTCTTCGTAGGTTAGGTTTACGGGGGGTCTACTGAAACGTAGTTGATAATCCTTGAATAAGGCTGCTTTGTGCTGACGTTTCATGCGGGGTTGTTACATGCTAAACGTATAATTGTACGTGGTATATTGGTTAGCAGAAATGTTTTAGGTCGGAGCCCTCATGACTTACTGGTCTCCAAACAGAAACTCTTCCAAACATTTTCCAAGTTCGATCCACATTCCCTCAAACTCTGATGCTGAGAATATTCCAGGATTAAAATTTGTTATTTTGAGTACCAAACGAACAAGAAAGACTTAATTCATTAGTCAATATAAGAAAATTGTAGATAATTACTTCTACTCTTCTTTTAAATCTGTGAATCTTATACGGTATGTGCATACCTCTATCACAAGCAGTGTCAACACCCTCTTCAATTACAGAGAGAAGTGTCGAATGACATAATAGCCAGGTCGATTGCGATGGACAGCTGTATTTCAGTCCCAAAGGTCCACGTAACATCTGAAAATGTGATTAAATGGTTTAAAACGGAAATAGTGCATTCGGAACGACGTGGGTCGATAAAAGGGACAAGGAGCGCCACAGTTATGCAGTTCTCAATAGTTTTACGTACGGCGCGGATAACTTTCTCCGATAATCAGGTGCCGCGCACGTATTGTCTTATCACATGGTTGCTAGATTTTAGGCAAACTAATACTGGACAGGAGTCAGGACATCACAAGGGAATCGCAGCCAACAATTTCTCAATCACTATGTTATTCGATAATCGCGTCATGATGGAAAACATTGACGAGATATTTTGGACCGAAGAAAAAACATGTGACGAGGATGCGCTTCCGGGGGAGTGTTGAAGAAAAAAGAGAAGGATTTGTTCAATTAAATCAAACAGGTGATGTTGGAAGGACCGGTATTCAACCTCGAACCAAACAGGGGACACATGTAGAAAATACTCTTTCATCTCCATAGGAGCTCGAGTCACAGAAGCCTGGCAACCAAACACTCTGCGACGACATAACTTACTGAGGTGTCGTCCTCCAAGTCCCAGGTTATTGGAAACTTCTGCAGACCGATAGAGTCATGGATAGAGTCATGGACCAAACATTAGACAACCACTTTGCGGTTTGCAAACAGAGGACATTACTAACCGGAGTCAGTGGAAACGAACACAAAATACTTAAACCAACTTGGTATATCTCGAACCGAAGCACTGTTGAATACTTATTTCTTGGTACCATAATTTCCAATACGGTCAGCTGACAGCTCAATAGCTGAAGTTGCATGAGAGTTGAGACGTTGTCCTCACATCAGAGACCAAACCCGCAGGGACCAAAAACATGTTCAAATGTCCTATGTAAGGTCCCCTATTAGTGTTTCCCGTGTACATGACTTCTTGCCAGGGGACTTCGGTCTTTGTTGCTTTGCATCAATCGGAGGGGACCGTAGAGAGAGAGCCACGCAGCGCCCGGTAAGTACATGATGAGAAACGGAACGCGTAACATGTGGCGAACAATAGCACTTTACTTTTAAGGTTCGAGCTCGCGTTACTAGTCAGTCTTACCTTGACAATATTCTCCATAATGTGTGTTCTGATAATGCTATCCTCGGTTTTCCGAGATCTGTATATCTCCACAGCACTACTGATACACTGCTCCCCCAAAGCTATGTAGACCGACTCCTCAGACTTTGACATCCGGGTTTGGTGTGCCAATTTCTTCCCTGGGAAATAATAAGGGATTAACGGGACTAGGTTCTCTGTTTATGTGGTAGTGGTAGTGGAACTTGCTTAGTGTGTGAGTGTAAAGTTGGCCTGCATGCACCTGTAGGCAATAGTCATATCGTATATCATATTACGGTGTGTTGACTGCAATTGATCTGCATTTAATTTTATTAGCAGCAAGATCGCAATCCCAAAAGATATTAAAACAGCTTTGGAATATTTCTGTTTGAATAATCCTTTATATTTAACAAAATGGTATTTGTTTAAGTTTGTATTACGAAGACAAAACGCCAGTCTCAATAGAAAATAAGGTTTCATGACATTAAAAAATTAAAAAGCTTTATAACTATGATTGTTTGGTTTACTAAACAAATTCTATCTGATTATCAATAAGAGTTTACTTCAGTTCAAATTCAAGCTTTAGAATTATACAAGCATACACGATACAGCCTAAATTCACTGGGCAGTCCTCGCGATTTTGTCAGGGGTTATCTGAAAATCCACAGCTTCAAACGACAGAATTCATTGGGTTTGCTACAACGATACCATTGGAGTGTCTCTTGATAATAGAATCAGCTCGTCCATTATCGTAAAACCGGTGTCCAACAACAATGACAACATTGGACAAAAGTAACCAACTCCATACAATGTACATTCCAGTGGCATCATGTGACATGTCGTGAAGGACCATGGGAATAAGACCTAGAAAGATAGTCAACAGCCAGTATCCGATTGTCATCTTGTTCATCAGCTCCTTCCGAGTCTGATACTCCGCCAAGTCAGCTAGACATGCAGTTTTGTTTTCCTCTGACATCGTCAGTAGGGCTGTCGAGATGATCGATTTAATGCGTGGATTGTTCTCAAGGGCATCCCGAGCTTTGTTAAGGGTGAAACATTCGGCATTGATCTTGCGTTCGGCTTCTTTAGAAAGATTACCAACCTTAACTGGTGTTAAACTATCGTCCAGGTATGGAGAGTTTTTTGTTCTCCAATTTCGTATCATCTCACGTCTACTGTTCAATAAACATCGAGACAGCGATCGTCATGAATTTAAAAAAAATCATAAGATTGCCAATTATATATAGACTGATTTTAAAATCGCAACGAACTTTAGGAATTATAGTTATGCTATAGGAATCAAAACACCGGGGGTAAAATATCCTCAAAAGACTAAATTGTCTCCGCTAATAAAGTGGATTTGCAAATAAGATAATTTCCCACGTGCACTTCAAAAGACGCTTTAATCTCATAAGAAATAGATTTTATTGGATTGAGCAGGCCAGGCTAGCAACAGTAACAAACATGTCATATTTCAAGGACCGAGTCGGATAACAGTTCTCGGAGACTGCCTGACAACCTTCTTAAACTGATCGGGACCTCTCGTGATTGTAACACTCTCGAGTCGTGAAATTAAAATTAAATATTCCAGCCAGCACTGTCACAATACGATCAGTGTGAAATGGAATCTCTAACTTCCATACAACTTTACATCCACTGTTTGTAGACTTTCGTAATACGTCATAGCCTATAAATAAATGATTTCATGGTAAATGTACCTTCTTGGTAGTTGGTCGTGAAGAGCTCCAGTTCCTAATATGTTTATCAGTATATTGTAGTTATTTTATACGACGTTACTGAAGATGATATGAAAACGTTTTAACTCCTCGACTTGCTAAATCTGCCCATTGTTTCATATTCAGGAATTGTGCTGTTTGCATTATGGCGTAAACTTTTTAAAGGACCGTTGACTGATTTTCCATGTTTTGACGCAATGTTATTTTCCGTAGCCTAATATTTCTTGTAAATAAAAGTAAATTTACATCTTATGTAAAACTGCACGTATATCAAAAGATGTTATAAAAACTGAGATAAATTTTAAAAACTTGTATCTCACAACCTATCTTTGAACAAAAATTAACCGTTACATAATTACATTAAACACAAGCAATCGGCAGTGCCTACTTGTCGACTATGGAATAAAGCTGCCCGATTATCTTCCAGGATACATGATATAGGTAGGAAAATTATTCTAAACGTAGGGGCGAACATTTCTCTGAAACTTTTTGACGTTGAACATGCTGCCAAACTTCACATTCTCGTCTCCATCTGTCAATAAATTAAAATTCTGAATAGTCTGTGTGGTAACATAGTCCTTCAGCTCAGACCGGCTCACACCTTCTCCGAATTTATAGGATTTTCAATGACTTGTTTTTCATCCCCCTCAGTAAATCTGCCGATGATGCTATCCACTTTTGCTCGGTCATACAACTTGAGTCCAATAACAAGCAGGACGTTAGACAAAACCAGACCACCCCAGATTATATAGATGCCCACATCTGTGATGACTTTCACCAATGTCATGGCGACCAGGCCCAACAAGATTGCTATCAAGAAGTAGCCGATCATGAGAATGTAGAGGTGCTCCTTGCGGGCTTGGTAGTCTACCAAATCGTTCAGATATTGCTCTCTTCTTTTTTTCTCCATGTCTATGACCGAAACTAAAGTATCAATTTCGAGGTTCTTTTCAAGGATTTTACGCGCTTTTTCCATGAACAAAGCAAGTTCTTGAGCTTTAACCATGTCTACCTTCTTGATTTTTAGGGGCTCCTTAACTTCAGCAGTCTTCTTATCCGACCCTTCATTTTTTAGACTTCCTTTCAGCTTTTTCTTTGTCATGGGTATTAAGACGAAGCTTCAAACACAAATTCTTTTAAAAACCTTTATGAAGAGATTGGAAATTAAGTTATTTCTGCATCTGAGAATTCCACCCAATTAGATACTAAATCAATGGTAATGAAATAATTATAGGACCTATAATTAAATCAATGGTAATGAAATAATTATAGGACTATTTTGATTACCAGACAAAGTGTCTAGCAGCCAAAACAGTCTAGAATATAACAAGAAGGTCAAATTACGATCTGAACAAAAGCACAAAATAATTTCAGGAGCACAATATGCATCAGCATTAAACGTTTTGACTTGCAAAGATGTGGTGTATGCGGCATCGATAAGCCCTTCCACCAAAAATGTTGTAAAACAGGGAAGGGGCCATTAAACAAGTCAAGATAACTGGTGATAACTAGTGATATAAACAGGAAACGGTTGAAGACATAATGAAAACATCGTACACAGGCACCGTCAAGCAAAGATCTTCCTACAGCACTGTAGCTAGTTATCGCAAGTTATTGTGACCAACAATTTACACTTGAAATCAACCTTGAAGGTAAAGAGCTATTTGCCCAAGCACAGTGGCTCCTGATGTGTCTTTACTAACAAGGAACACAGAACGTCCTATTTGCAAAATACTCTTTAGATCCGTTCGGAATTTTTATTGAATGTAAACAGAAACGGGAGAATCAAGTTCTTCCGATTTTGTTCCAAAATCTCAGTTCAGCCTGTACATAGGAACGGTCAACGTCGCAGTTGATAGCCTCTGACGGCTCGAAAAACCCAAATTTGGTATTTTCATGAGGATAAGCGACTAAGCTTGGAGTAACGCAAGCTAAGTGTGGATGAAAAGGTTGCTAGTTAACGTAATATGTGCTATTTTCCGGTCTATCCCGCAATAAATGATAGTTCATAGCTAGCTGACCAATTTTGCCATTGATTTAACACCGGCCTGCCATGCCTTATATTTCCTTCCAATAAGCAATCCGCTAAGTAATTCTTTAATTGAAAGCGACATCGGAAAATCACAACACAATTCTACCTTTACTTCTTTAGAGCAAACTACCCTTCAAATAACACGTTTACAATTGTGAACAACAATTTTAACTAGTTGTAGTATACAGTTTAATCTTTCAAGAAAGCTAATGGATGGTTGTACATGCTGAAAATGAGGGCAATAGCCCATGGTATAAGAGATCCATGCCCTCAAGATTGAATGAAGGGATAACCAAATACAGAGAAGCTCAAATTGGACGATTACTGCGCGACCTTGTTAGTTGCTACTCGAAAAGGACACTTTCAGTGTAAATCATAGTTTTTGGTTTCTCACGACATACGAACTTAAACCGGGGGACAATGTCAGATAATGCACAAGATCCTATCATGTGGAATATTTGCCGGGTTCCCGTTCAGACAGGATAAAGTTTACGGTCCATTGTATCCGGTCATCCAGAAGACTCGTCTATTTACAGTCAAACAGACATTTGGTCAACTGAAGGTCAATCTCTAAAAAAGCTGGCTTTGGATCGACTAAGAGAATCAAGTGAAAAGTCGAGAACGAAAACAAAACATTGCTGCAACATCTAGCTGGATATACCATGATGAGTGTGTACATCAGGCACCCAGTGAGCCTCTATTGTACACCCTCTAATACGCCAGATAATACCCTCTTATAGTGTCCTACACTCTTCAACCTGCTCAATATTCAATGTTACGGCGCCCTCTTTACCCTCCTTTCTGAGATTACCCCCTTTCTGAGATTACCGCACACATGATACCGCACGCAAAGATTAGAGCACAGAGATAACCGCAGATTGTTCATTGTAGTCAGATCTTGTAAGAAGATTCTAAGGTTATTTTTTTATCTTGTCTTTAAATAGTAAGTATGACAAATACGAATGAATAATTCGTCATTAGAGTACTGGATGCAAGCGTATTTGTGACTTAGGAGTAAAAGGACTGTAAAGGCAACTGCAAGTGTTCACACCAAACATCCTACAACAAAACCTTGGCAAAAAAGTTAAAGACCACAATAAACGGGAATCCGATTGTGAGTAGCTACTTTGAGATACACCAACAATCTGCGTTCGATCGTTGGGACACTTGAATACTCGAACAGACCTAAATAATACTCGAACAGACCTGAAGTCTGAGAAACTGGAAAAGACAAGAACGTTGTTCAAGAGCATAACTGGTCCTGATTAGAAAGTTGCAGACAAACAATGATTAGTTATAAGTGAGGTGGAATATAATGTTTACAAGAGCACAACGCCAATTTCAAAATATTGGTCGCCTTGGATTCTAGCCACTAGGGCTCCGGTCATGAAATAGATAAAGATGGTTGTATCTTATTCCTTCAAAAAGGAAGAGAAAACCGCCCAACATTATAGACCATAACTAAAGTCCATGAGACAAAGAGCAAAACTGCAGAAGCAAGATTCCACACAAGGGATTAAGGGAAGTTGAATCGAGTGTTAATCATATCGTACACGACATCAGTGTACTGGTCACAGAAGCTAGGCCCAGGGTTGATGATGATACCAGGTTGAATGAAATCATTTTCTTTTTCGGAGTATAACTTCAGACTTATGCATGGAGAAATTCTTGGTGATGGCTGTAATAGAAACACAGTATCATGCTGTAAATTTCTAGTTTATCTGAACTTTCATCTGAAAGCTTCACTAGAACTCAGTCAGTGTTGTTCTAATATCTATTTCCGATGTTATCTCTTGGAAACTGAGACTCATATACACACAGTTGTTATGGCAACCAATTGCCAGCTCATAATTGTTAGAAGTACAATCCACCAAACAATAAATCACTCATATTTGAATAAAATTTCAAACTTTTTCCGAACTGCTCTCAAGAAGACTATACTAAAGATAAAAGATTACTGCGACATGGTTGTGATAAATACAACGAGAAAATGCAAAACTCGAGTGAGCAGCTTGTGAGCTGTGACAAGAAAACATTTAACATACCATGAAGAAGATTTTAAAAATATTTCTATGATGGGAGATACAGCTGAAATATACAAGCGAATGTTAAAGCTCGTTTTGTAGTAAGAGATGACAAGCTAAGTGTGATTTATCAGCAGCTTTCTGGCTGTATTTTAATTAAAATGAAGAAATCATCCATTAACAGTCACGTACTAACATGAGAAATGTCTAATATCTGCTAGCGACTATTTTGAATGTTTTCAAAAACACTAGGATAGCCATTAGGAAGCAAAATCCAAAGGTAAAAGTTCGGTCTCCCAGCTCCCCGGAACTCTCCCAGTAGGAACAGGAATGTCGTTAGAAAAACAAAATATAGCCGCACTGGACACGGTGCGGCTAGACACAAACACAATTTCAGGGTTTTACCTGGTTCTAAGAGGGCGATCCCAGGGCGATTTTTAATCGCCGTTGAGGCCTTGTTTTACGGTCCACGAACTTAATCTGCCACATAAACTGAAGTTTATGGCAAACGGCGATAAATGAACCTGTGCTAATATACATCGCGGGAGAATTCTGGCCGGTTGAGGCGCGATTCGATTTAAACAACTTAAGGAATTTTATCTACCATAGTATTACCGAGTACATTCTTACATTGTAACTACATTCTTACATTAGAACAACAGTGTGACGAGGGCACGATAAGATGATCTGTTATCAGTGTCCAGTTCACCCGGCCGGCACAATGACTGTCTTGTCACATGTCAGGTTAAGCTTAATGAGAAGCAACGATAGCTATCACAATATCAAACCGGTTTTCAAGATCTACCTAACCCCATTGTACGGAAGGAAATTCCAGCACAATGACATGAATTAGAAGCATGCTAGCCCCCGCCATCTCTCTAGTCTTCTTTGTTGAGAATAGTCATGGAGTACAGTACTCCATAACTTGTCAAACTGTTTTTAGCATGTGGTTTCGGTATTTCACCAATAGGATCATAGCAACAGATCACGCTTTTAATTCCTAAATTTACGTTCCATATAAGATGGAACAGCACTCATTGGACAATCAACAACTTCAAATCACCGTTTTCTAACGGATTCGCTAATTTAATAGGGTTAATGGCAACCGATTTTGGATTTTTGGTTGGATAGCCATGAAATGGGTAGCTATGGGTGTCAATTTGTGCCGTACCATAAGCAAATTAAAGCCAAAAAAACTCATGCCTTCGGAACTTGTTTGGCCAGCAGATCCTTAGCCTACATTGAAGTTTTTTAACATGTCTGCAAAAATTTGGCCATATAACTATAAGTTTATTGAACTATGTTATAAAATATGATGCTGGACTACAAAACCCAGACAGTCTGGCAGCCTCAGTTTAGGGCAGTTTAGTCGCTCCACTGTACCTTGGTTTTCTAGAATCGGTGGCGGTGATGCTAGTTGGCGAGGTGACAGAGCAGGTGACGGTACAGGTGATTGTGTGTCACCTGGACTGAGCGTGTCTTTGTGCCGTGGTGATGTCATGTTAGAAGGAGGTGTGAGAGGAGTGAGTGGGTGTGGTGTGGAATTTAAACGAGGACGTGGTGAGCGAGGTGACAGGATTCTACCTGAAACATATCACCGATAGCATTCTCTCATGGTAGGGTTTTAGTAATGAAAACCTTACCCAGTATCTCATATTCGTTGAAAAGTTTATTTCTAAAACTTCCAAAAATGGACTAACCTAGAAGATCGAGAGCAGGGGTTCCTAGGACAGGAGGCGGGAGGTAAGACAAAGTACCCAACACCAAGTATTCCATGATCACGTGAGCAGCAAGTGACATTTCTGTGTCCGGACATTGGTCAACACACCTGGGGAGAACGGTTTATCCTGAATTAAAGACAGAAAAATGCTAGCTGGAAGGGCACATTTGCATGAGGGTTTTAGTTAACGGACAACCTGGCGTTAAGTTAAAACTCAGAATTTAAGAAAATAAATTAATCTTGCTGCAGAGCCGTATGATGTTTTTTAACACCACACACTTACTCTAGAGCAACGAGGATTGACGATTGAAGTGGAGTTAGATTGCAATCCTGAGCACTCAGTACAAAGGGCAGGTCAGGTCCGATAGGAACTGCAGCTACTCCTCGTACTACTTTCGAGAAGTTCATCATGTCCTCACGGGTAAACCTGAACACATTTCGAGTAAGCTTACATTTTTGGTTTACTTTTTTAACTGAATTCATCAGTCATTATCACTATTTTGAACTGTTTGCTGTGATACGAAGATTTAACAAACTGCTTACTGCTCAGTGAACTGTTACTACCGACAAGGTCCTACCTGCTGGCGACTCTGGGGTATATCAGAGTGAAGATCCTCATGAGACTGGTGAGGAAGTTCTGAGAGGGGAGCTCCTCGCCACCCTCCACAGGGTAGGACAGGTAGGTGTGTGTTATCCTGTGTCCGATAGTGTGCCACGTGTGCCAGGCTACATCCCATAACTCTGGCGTCCCTTCGTGCGTTCCCTGTCGGGGTGGTGTGGATTAATATTCTGTACTTGGATTCTGCGAAAATCGCCGTAGAGAGGCTAGAGCTATGTCATGGTCAGCGAAATGATCACTACAGAATCTGGGTTCATCAGAAGCAGTGAAATAGCAAACATCTCTTGATAATCTCTCGCTCCACTTCCTTCGCATTTGAGGATCTTTAGGAAGTAGGGAATAGGTATCGCAGAAAAAGTCGGCCCAGTAGACATGAGGTTTTGTCTCGCTCAGTTCGGTTGCTACAGCAACCATCCGCACAGCAGGCCCCGCTGTGAATTCTGTTCAGATTTGGTTTAGCTGCCATGCGGAATCTATAAATCGAGATAAAAAGTAACAATTCGACCTTACACTCTTAGAGGGATATGATCGGAACGGTAAAATTTAGATAAACATTACGGACCTGAGTCCATTAAAAAAACTAAGCGAGCGTTTCTCGCATAGGTACAAAGAAGAGTGGTAGATCGCAATTTTGCTTCCGTTCCACTGTAAATAAATAGTGCAAGCAGATCTGGTGCAAGGGCTGGTTGGATCCAAATATGATAATACAGCTAGCCAGCCCTAGATTTCTACTGATCGTATATGCAGATGAAGATAGCTCGCGCTGTAGGGGAGGGACAGTGAATAAAACATATTCCATCTTGGCCTTTTAGCTCAGCAAATGTGATTATCAGTTTACAAAAAACTGTTGCGGATATTATCAGGAAAAGTGCTGAAATAGCTTTGAGAATGTTTAAGTCGAAAATGGTGCCAACGTTGAAGATTAATTTGTGCAAAACTTTTTCACCCTATAAATAGTAGGTACTCACGTTATCTTTGAGAAGTTCGTGGAAGCTAGCTAGAGCTGCGGTAGAGACCTCACTGGTTGGGTGGAGAGCTCCACTCTCGATGTGTCTCAACAACAGTTCCCACGCTCCGAAAAAGTTGTCCAGGGTAAACAGAATCTTTCGCCATGTCTGTAGATTTTTTGTCGATAGCAAGAACAAAAGTTAGATTCCGAATTCGAGAGATATCATTTCAGTTGAAAAATTGATTTAAATCAGAATGAAATATGAAACAAATGCTTAATTTTTTGGACACTTTCAAAAAACAGACTGGACTGAAAGCTCTACAATCTGACAAACCTGGAAGACCCTAGCAACACCGGAGATAGTTCCAACTTGAGTTTCGGCCCACTGTTTACAGGCAGTGTTACGAGAGTGGTGAACTAGGATGGGGGTGTTTGTCTCCGCTCTCTCTAGAGACTCGTCCGGGGCCGTGGAGGAGAGACACTTCACTTCCTCCAGTAGAGGAAACAACACCTGGTCAGGAAGTTTTAGGGAGGATCTCCAGCGGTTTATACTGGAGCAACGACTCAAATCTTTTAAATAACTCTAACGTTCTCATGCTAGTTTAACGCTAAATTAAAAACGCCAAGTGCCATACAAAATCTGCGAGCTGGCAGTAACCAGCACTAGCCAATACTAGGTAGTTTCGTCCTAGAAACCTACCTTCCACAGAACAATATTCCAGGTTTGCGGTTTGAGAAGGTCCCCGTGAGCACTTAACGTAGAGAAGAGAGTCTGTCCGGCACTTTTCCTGACAGGCGGTCTCACGTCTATACACAGGTCTCCAACCCTCTGAAACGGAACAGAGTGAGATGTTGAACCTAGTGTGGACTGTAGTGTCTTGACAATGCGATAGTGTGGACTGTAGGGTCATGATAATACGCTAGTGTGGACTGTAGGGTCATGATAATACGCTAGTGTGAACTTTAGGGTCTTGGCTGAGGCTGAATACTCTAGAAGCAGGGCTTAAATAAATATTATTTGTTGTGATGTTACACTCCACGAAATCAAATATTTCTTATGGTTTTAATCAAACTGGACTGATTTAAGAAACACTATATCCAAAATTTCAGTTCAGTCTACTAATTCTCGTTAAATTCAAAAAAATGTTCACCTAAACTGGACTGTCTTGAACAAAACTTTTACCACAGTCTCAGTTTAGTTTTTCTTCTATTTCAGCCAGCACGACCAGCAGTTTATGGTCTATGACGAGTTTACTGTTCCTCTTTTCAATCGGCAATTATTTACTTTAGTCTTTTACTGGTTGGAAAGCCGATACTCGTATGGACAACTCCAATGTGTTACATCACAAAACAGGACACAGTTGAGAGTGCTTATTCATATTGCACAGCTGTGTGTGTGTGTGTGTGTGTGTTGTTTCTGTTATAGACCCCACGGAGAGTCAAATATGTTAGATGTTTAATTCGAGTGCGCGTTACATTTAAAGTTTGTCATATTATGCAATATTGAATTTGGATAGAGTTACGCAAATTTGGATGATCTCATAGCCTTATCGTCTTACTTCAACAACGACCTAAATTCAATTCTCAAGATTTATCTGAACGTTTATTATGTTCTCGGTTCCCTAAAGTAAAGTTTTGTTACAGTTACTCATGTGGCGATCGAGCACGTGCCGATCTGAATTTGTAAGCGCTGTCATCACAACATAACTTGTTATGTATTGTTGAGTTTTGTTATTTCAACCATCTTACAGTTAGTTTTACTAAGTTACAGTTTCCATAACTGGCAGTGATCCAAATGTTGTTGGAAGGTGCAAAGTGACATGGTGGAAGTAAACCTTACTGGAGGTACTGACAGGACCCGAAAACTGATAATCCTAACCGAAATTTCCGGTTTTGAACCGGAGATCTTGATTACAACTTTCACTTTTTGGAAACTTTCGGTTGAGAGTTTCATTGCAGTTAATGTGTCTAAAATTACGGGTGGAAAAATTTTCAGCCTCACAGAGCACTCAATTTTTTTCTTTGTTTAGAAAAATCTCCCAGGATTATTCTGGTACTGTTGTGCAATGACTATTGATCATGGTTTAGATGCTCTTAGCAATCCATAGTCGATAGTGGCAATGTATTAAGTTTGCAGGCAGCTCTGACAAACCATTTTCAACCATAAGTTCTTAGTTAAGATGCTACAATTCAAAATATTTTTCGAACAAGTTGCTTTTTTCTACCCTTAATTCCGTCAGAACTAAAATTTAACTCTATTGCTAAATTGCTTCTAATACACTGAAACATGACATTTTTTGCCTTCCTGGATCTCTTTTATCTATTTTCGGTAATTCGGATCTGTCCTGTTAACCCAATACATAACCGAAATTCCATGCAACTTTCAAGCCCAGTACCAGAAAAAAATATTTTTCATCTATGCAAGCGCAACATTTTTTTTATCTCATACTTATTTTAATTCGGACACTCCAACAGCCACGTGTTACACAAGTATAACGGCCAATTACAGGAGGCCGAATGTACAATTATATAAACACGCCAGTGACGGTTAAGGTAGTGTGTACCATACTTTTATACTTTTATCGCCCGAGACTTCGCTGCAATGGACAGCTACTCATTTAACCCTCAATCACGGTTTCCCGTTCATTCGGCTGAGTCGACCGAAGAAGGTTGCATAGGCAAATGCCCTTAGCGCACTTCTCTAGGACTGGCGGATACGGGATTTGAACCCCCGATCTCCTGCGTGGGAGCCGAGAAGGAAACCACTACACCACCAGCCCATATTAAAGTATATACACTGCATTAGTGACACAAGCTTGGGGCTGTGGCCTCAAGAATTAGCTTCAAGAATAATTGTAAAACTAGCAGGGTCCGTCCTGCGTCCTGTTAATCCCTTCACCTCTAAGTCTCGTGCTCCTCCCTTCCCCCTTCTCCGTTGTGCCCACTCTCCTTTCCCACTATCATTTTTCCTTCAACCTTCTCCCTCTTTCAGTCTTTCTCCTCTCTTCCCCCCTTTCTTCTCTCCACAGCCACCTTGAGTCCCCTCCCCAATACAAGAAGTAGGACGATAGTTAAAGCAAGGCATCCACACATAACCGTTCCACACATAACCGTTGTTAGACTGATCGATTATAATTGCGGTTCAAGTGGAGATAGTGACTTTTTCTTTGCCTAAAATCAAGTGTCAAACATCGCAATCCTAGTCCTATTTAGGAGATTTATGATCGGAGGACGGAGAACCTGAATTTAAGTCAAAAGATTGAAGTGAACGATCCTGGAAATCTAGTCACCAGATTAAAGAATTTTTTATTCTTGAAGTTGAACCAGTTGAATTAAAAAATCGTTAATTTTAGAAATAAGTCAGTCGAAGTCTTTCAAATTTATAATTTTAATCTACAACCCATAAAAAGTATCCAATTCCAATATCATTTTATATCCAATATCCATACGTTGCTAAGCCGTAAATGACTTACCTAGTATTGTATTTATTATGAGAACTTGTCATTTTGTTGTTAGATCATGACAATTAACTCAGGGAGGAGATGAAATATCGTGAAGATTGCATATTCGACGGAAATATAGAACATTTTTCGTATGAAGCAGGAGGGATGCACGTGGATTGGTTCGATTACAGAGACTTTAAACACCAATATTTTCTCTCTCACGCCCATGAAGATCACTATGTTTTTCGGGACAAGGGGGGGCCGAAAGGTGTTCTTACAAAGAGGTTCATTTCTAAACTAAAGAAAACGCCAAATGTTAAGATATACAGCACCGAAGAAACAAGAGATATTGTCCTAAATCGTAACAAGGATCCAGATCTGGATATAGAAGAACTAAAGAGGCACTTTGAAACCCTAAAGGTTGACATAGAGACAGAACTTAGGCTAATAGACAAAACTGGCAAAGTTTCCAAAAAAAAGATTAATGTAAAAGCAATACCAGCTAACCATATCCCTGGAGCTGTGATGTTTCTGTTTGAGGATCTGGACATGGATAAGAGAGCTCTGTATACGGGAGATTTCAGATACGATGTGGATGAGAAGAACGAGGAAATGAGACGACTGAGGGATTTTGTTGTAAACTATGATAAAGTTATCGACTACCTGTATGTCGATATCACATGCTTAGATCTGGGAAGACTGTATCATCCGGATCAAAACAAATTTCCAAGTCGGCCACAAGTTGTGCAAGAAGTCATTAAGATCGTAGAAGAAAGGAAACCCAGGAGCATTCACATCGATGTTTCTCCTTTAGGATCTGAGAGCATTGTTGTATCAATAGCAGAACATTTAAATGTATCAGCAGATTCGATATATGTAGACAGTGACTCTGTGAATGACGCTACGAAGTATTTGCTAACAGAAATCAAAGTTCCGAGCATATCACCTTATTCTAATGACGGCCCTTCCATCCATATTTACAGTGGGAATATGTTCAATGTCGCAGTAAAAGGGAAAGGTGATTGCTGTAAGTGCAAAAAAGACACCCTAAGGATTCGGGGTACTTTACATTGGGTATTTAAAAATGAAAACTATAATAAGACCTACCTAGATAAATGGTGTAATCATCGTTATGATGGTTTAGCTCGTGAAGATCGAGACTTTTGGCAGGTTTTGTATTCGCACCATTCTTCTGACTACGAGTTAAGACAATTTCTTTCGTATCTCCAGTTCATTAAAATATTTCCAATAAGTGAACCCTTTTCCCGAGATGCTTGGGATATGATTTGCGAGAAAGTTTCCGAGTACACAGACACTGACAGTAGCTCTGTCGAAACTGATTATGAAAGTTCTGATTCAGAGGAAGCTGCGGAGGACAGGCATGAGATTATCATGAAATCTCTATATTTTACCCTGGAATCAAAATCGTTACAATGCCCATCTGACTATACATTGAACGTCCTCTGGTTTTTTGAGGAAGGTCGAGGAGATAACAGTGATACTTCTCGTAATGGATTACAGGTTTTTAAGAAATTGTTCAGATGTCAGAATGATATCATCGCATCGATTTCGAGGCACAAAAAACCGATTGATATGATAACAATTCAGTGTGTGGAAAAATTTTCATTCCGATATCTTAAAAATTTTGTTGCAAAGATAAAGAGAAAAAGAAAAACAGCTGAGAGCGTTCTTCTTTTTTACTCCAACACAACAAACAAAAATACAGAAATTATAAAGAAAATTGTCAACAGCGAATACAGAGAAGACCCCCGACTAAATTACGTAGACCTTATCGACATACCAGAGTTCAGGGATTCAAACAGTCTTGAGACGGAAATCATCATAGGGACGTTGAGGAACTTGGCAAGAAACAGCGACAAGGTAATGCACCACAGTGACTGGCCGGTTCCATACGATTACAGCGTGAGAAAAAGAGAGTATGATTTGAGGAGCTTGAACCGGCAACGTGAGGTACAACCAGATGTTACAACAGAGGTAGATGAGGATGGAGGAGAAAGGAACGTTAGACATTGTAAGACATTAAAGGGAAATATCCCAGAATAATATTGCGAATTTGTTCTCGGAAGAGTAAACAGAACAGGGAACTTAATGATTCGCATGCCGTTCCAACGGACGCAAGGTTATATTGAATGCAAGCTACCTTATCAGTAATTACAGCTCTTTGAACTATCTGATCGATGCAAATAAATATTTCAATACGCTGCACAATGATGATTATTTCGAACATTTTTAATGACATTATGATAATTTATAAACAATCAGTTAAGGAGTTAGATAGACAAGTTATATGGTAAATGTTATAATCAATTTAACCCGCCAAGCCAAGCTGGGTTTTGAACTTTTCAGCATTTTAGATAACCAATCTTTAAAAAAAATTTTGTAACATGATCAAGTTTTATCATTGAGTTAATGGAATCGCTTTACACTTTAAAATCCGGACGACAAGACGTTAAAATTCTACAGAATTTTGACAGCAGAAATAGTTCGCTTGCAATAACACAAGCTTGGATGAATTCAGGTTACTATGGTCTTGGAGGCTGAATACTTTACAAGCAGGTATAAGTTATAACATATTATTATTAGCCATAGCGCTGCAGACCACCTGAAACGCGCCTGAGCACCACGTGGTACCCATGCACACTCGTCACGTTATCTTCGGAAGTAAATGTCGTAGAAGGTCGGGCGAGGTCGCAAAATGTCGGCAACTTTATGGACAGTCTAATGATAAGTTGTTTATTGAGTATTGACCGCCGCGGTCAATAAGCATACTTATATATATATATAAGTATGCTTATGTTTATATGATATAATATAATTTTAAATAGATGTAAAATTATATTATATCATGTAAACATCATTTGTTGTGACGCTAATCGCTATACTAATTCTCGTAAAATTCTAAATTTTTTCCACCCAGCCGGCCGCGAAGCGGCCTAAAAAGGCATAAGGTGGTTAGGAATCGGGAGATTATGGTGGTATAGTGGGGTTAGCAGGATGGTGGTCCGTCGTGGTCGTCGTGGTCGTCGTGTCCCGCTCCTTTATCAAAACAGCGATTGCGCAGGGCTAGATTGTTTTTAATCAATGCGCCGCGCATCACTGTAGACTGATCAAATNTAATTAATGAGATCGTGAGTGTAGTATTTGATTAATGATAGGTCTTGCTAATTGGGATATGCCAATTAAAGTGTTTGTCTATATGACAACAAAAATAAAAACATGGTCGGCTAAAATATGTTCTCAAACACAAAAAGTCACTGAAAATCACGATCGATTC
>JH152749.1:911-13732 GCA_000226015.1 Mnemiopsis leidyi | reverse complement strand
ACTTTTAGTATAACTGATAATGAATGAATGTCAGATGGATTACTGGCTGCACAGTGCTTTGCTTTACATCATTTAAAGTTCAATTCAGACATTTGACAAAAATTCACTCGCATACCTACAACATATTGCGACACAGATCAAATCGTCGACAAAACGAAGCAATAGCAAATCGAACTAACAACCAAGCCCAAGAGTTTTGGCGCGCACAATTTTCATTTTATAATGCACGTGCCATGTTAATTTTATTTACACGGTCCGCGTTATCAATGCATGGCTCATGCCTAAAATCTCTGCAAGCTTGAGTGTCGAGTATGTAAAGTGTAGTATTATTCTTCATCATACTCAAATAAGATTTTAACAGCTCCGGCTGGGTGGAAATATATCGCCCGTCTGTCCGGAATAACGGGCGAAATTCTTGTTTTTGCCTAAACTGGACTGTCTTGAACAAAACTTTTTTACAGTCTCAGTTTAGTTTTTCTTCTATTTCAGCCAGCACGACCAGCAGTTTATGGTCTGTGTCGAGTTTACTGTACCTCCTTTCAATCGGCAATTATTTACTTTCAGTCTTTTACTGGTTGGAAAGCCGATACTCGTATTGAGTGACAATAGATAACTCCAATGTGTTACATCACAAAACAGAACACAGTTAAGAGTGCTTATAGTACAGCTGCGTGGGTGTGTGTGTGTGTGTGTGTGTGTGTGTGTGTGTGTGTGTGTGTGTGTGTGTGTGTGTGTGTGTGTGTGTGTGTGTGTGTGTGTGTGTGTGTGTGTGTGTGTGTGTGTGTGTGTGTGTGTGTGTGTGTGTGTGTGTCCGTGTGTGTGTGTGTCTGTGTGTGTGTCGTGTGTGTGTAAGTGTGTGTGTAAGTGTGTGTGTGTGTAGTTTCTGTTATAGACCCCCATGGAGAGTGAAATATTTTAGATGTGTAAGTTGATGCTTGAAGTTTGATGCTTATTAAGGTTTCAGCATATATATCAACATATTATGCAACATTGCACTCGCATGGTATAATCTAACTTTGGATGATCTCATATTTTCTGGATGATCTCATAGTCTTATTGTCTTGAATTACCCGTCTGAAGGTTTATTATGTTCTCGGTTCCCTAAAGTAAAGTTTTGTTACAGTTACTCATGTGGCGACCGAGCACGTGCCGATCTGAATTTGTAAACGCTGTCATCACAACATAACTTGTTATGTATTGTTGAGTTTTGTTAAGATCCAAGTCGACGCAAGTATGATTGGGTCTGAGGATATGGTAAAAGCTGTTGCAAAGTTCACAAACAATACAGCAGATGAAGTTCTGCGAAGGCTGGATGCCTCATATCATAAGACAAACTTATATGCCTACATGCTAGAAGAAAATAATATTCCTTCGACGGGCTTTCGCAAAAGTGAACTTCACATTTCAAGTTGGAGCATTTTCGATGAAAAATGTTAAATGTGTGACATAGATAGAGATTCTGTCGTAAGAATTCGGGCGACCGTTCAATGGATTTTTAGTATAGAACACTACAGCTGCAGTAACCGCAAGACATGGAAAAATAAAAGCTTTTATTATGACTATTGGCAGATCTTGTACTCGAATCATTCATCGGATACTGAACTTAGGGAATTCTTTTCTCGCCTTCAATTCAAGAATGTTTATCCAATAAGAACGCCCTTTTCTCGATACTTAGAACCAAAAGTAGTAATTGGTAAAACTTTGAAAGAGAAACAAAACTATATAAGAGACTCTCTGTATAGCACTTTGGATAGATTCAATTGGAAACCAAGAGTTCTTTGGTTTTCAAAAATTTTCAGAGACCACAAGGACGACAAAAGATTTGAAGTAGTCCCGAAGACTTTCAAAAACTTCATGCAAATTGCATTGTCAGTCCGTCGGAAATGAAATAAAGGCAATGACAGTGCAGTGGTAACTGGTCCGTTTGTTGTTGTTCTCCTATGTATGTTTCTCTTTTTCTCCTTGGATAATGGATATGGGATTTGAAACAAATAATATATTAAAACCTCTGTGTTTATATGAAACCGGTCACCCGAATTGCTCGTTCCCGTACAAGTAAATATTCTGAACTACTAACACTAAAACTCATTGCTTGCTGCTGCCTTACGTGCCATTAGATTGAAATATTCAACAAATATTTTATAACTTGATCACAAGTTTATTTTCAAGGTTCGCAAATGAAATGTCGACAAAGTCAACACCAAAATAAAGATGAAAGTTCGCGAAGATTACATATTCAGAGGAGAGGTGATACATTTTTCAGAGAAAGCAGGAGGCTTTCACGTCGATTGGTTTGATTATAACGATCTAAAATATCAATACTTCCTTTCCCATGCCCATAAGGACCACTATTCTTTTGATGACAATCCAAATAAGTTTAGTTTGATGTCTGCAGAATTTATCTCCGAACTAAAGAAAAATAAACGAGTAAAGATTTATTGCACTTCAGTAACAAGAGATATCATACTAAGACGTCACAATAATGAAGCTTTGAACTTTGAGGAATTGAGAAATCACGTCGAAGTTCTAGAAGCCGGGGAAAAGAAAACGATAAACTTGATCGGAAAAAATGGCAAAGAATCTGGGGAGTTGATAAGAGTGACAGCGATACCAGCAAACCATATCCCTGGAGCTGTGATGTTTCTGTTTGAGGATCTGGACATGGATAAGAGAGCTCTGTATACGGGAGATTTCAGATACGATGTGGATGAGAAGAACGAGGAAATGGGACAACTGAAAGATTTCTTTGAAAAATATGACAAAGTTATCGATTACCTGTATGTAGATCTCACATTCCTTGATTTTGGTGGATTGTTTCATCCGAACCAAAACAAATTTCCAAGTCGACCCAAAGTTGTACAAAAAGTAATCGATCTAATAAATGCTGAAAGACCAAGCAGCATTCACATCGATGTTATGCCTATGGGAACTGAGAGTATTATAAGACCAGTAGCTGAGTATTTTAACATATCGGCAAATTCCATCGCTACTGAGAGTGAGAACATGAAAGAATTTACAAAATACTTGCTGAAAGATATAAAGAATCCTTCATCTGCCAATTCAATATCCATTCATACTTTTAATGGTAGTATTAGAAATAAAGGTGATTGTAGCAAGTGCAAAAAAGATACACTAAGGATACGACCAACTACTCAGTGGATATTTCATAGCGAAGATTACAATTACAACAACAGCGATTCATGGAGCAAGCATTTTGTTTCAGATCGCAAAGATCGTGAC
This sequence comes from Mnemiopsis leidyi, assembly GCA_000226015.1. Taxonomy (NCBI): domain Eukaryota; kingdom Metazoa; phylum Ctenophora; class Tentaculata; order Lobata; family Bolinopsidae; genus Mnemiopsis; species Mnemiopsis leidyi. The sequence goes on along the minus strand of JH152749.1, from coordinate 10,492 downwards.
TTCTGGCAGTTCCTGTACTCGCATCACTCTTCGGATTACGGGTTGCGGAAATTCTTATCATGTCTTCAGTTCATCAAAATTTTTCCAATTACAGGCGAGCCTTTTTTCCACGAAGCCTCAAATGAAATTGTTATCAAACAGCTGTACGATTTTGAGAACAGCAAAGATCTACATCGTCATATCAAGAAATCCCTATATTTTACAATAGAGTCAGATAGGTTTATTTGCTCTTACAAGAAATTAAACGTTCTCTGGTTCAACGGGGATTATCAGCGTGATGACTTCCCTTCGTCTTGCGATAAATTTCAAATAACAGTCGGGAACTTTCGAAGTTACCATGACATCGTCTCCTTGATATCAAATCAAGAGGATTCAATTGATATCATAACAATTCCTTGCACTGATCAACTTAAGAAATCTATCGGAAAACTTTACTGTAACCTTTTCCGATTTATTGATGAACTTAAGGATACAATAAATAAACAAGCATGCACTGAGGATAACATAATTCTTTTTTACTCCAGCACAGCGAACGAGAATGAAAAATGGAAACAAATTATTGACAGCAGTCGCTTATTCAGAGACAGGAAAATCCCCTTAGTATACTACGTAGATTTGACCAAAATTGAAGAAGAAAGGAGGGGATCGAGACGCCAAGAGAATGAAATAGTTGTTGATACGTTGAAGAATCTAATAAGGAACAAGGGCAAAGAAGTATTTGTCAGTGACTGGCCGCTGCCGTACAAGTACAGCGCGAGAAAAAGGGAGTATGATAAGGAGTGTTCCCAACAACCTGAATCTCAGAAAAGAGCGCTAGAAGAGGTAGAGGGTGATGCAGATGAAGGTGAACTTTCTCAAACCAAGAGGTCAAAGACAAATAGTATTCCCTGATCTTAGTGTTGCTTTAATTGAAGGGTGATTTTTTAGATATGACGAGAAAGTCTGGGCATTTAATGATTTGATAAACCAATTACATGAGAGAATGGTTGGAATCTGTTTTTGCCTAAAAAATTGATTGGTCATTTTAGATGAAGTTCAGATGAATGAATATTTAGACAGTTTTTTTCTAATTTTTAACGATGATTTGTCTAGTCAGTCACGGGGTTTGATCTATTATAGCATACATTTAACAAATTACAATCTTACAGTGTTGATTTCAGAAGAATTCAGCTAAACATGGTTTTCTGAATAATTCTGTAAGATTTTCAAAATTTAATCATATACAACTTCACTCAATAAGACTTAGGATAAAGTTAAGATGGAAATTTTAATGTTTTCTTAAAATCCTGGTTTTGTGAATAATTTGTAAGATTTTCAAAATTTAATCATATACAACTTCACTCAATAAGACTTAGGATAAAGTTAAGATGGAAATTTTAATGTTTTCTGTGAATTGAAAATCCGATAGCAATCGAATTCCAGTCTCAACTCTAAACTTCATTTTAATTAAATTCGCAAACCTGGAAGAGGCTGATCCAGAGAGTATCAAATGAGATATCGGAGAGAAAAGATTGTCTCAGGGCTACAATAGGGCCAGATACGATCTCTTGCTTCCTTATTTCTCCACATTCCTCATTTTCTGTATTTCTCTCCGAGATCTTGTCGTGGTTTTGGTACAGAAAATCACTGATGTGCCACTGAAAGTTGAGCTGAGTTAGAATTTTAAATTTTCGATACGCAACTTTCACAAGTAACTAAACGACCAACGATTGAGGATTGCCCCTCATCAATTAGCACTCACCAGCAGACCCACGGCGGTAAGACTGATGTTGAGCTCAGCCCGCTGAAGACCGAAACCTCCCGTAACCTCGACACACTGAGCAATAGAAGCGGGACTGATGAGAGGCAGGAAGTCATTAACAAGGAGGTGCTGGGAGAGGAATCCTTGCCTGACCACCGTCTCTCTGGGGTTGTTGTGTGGACTGTTAGGTGCGGAGGAACATATTATGCAGTGTACTACTTTGGGAGTACTTGTGAAAACTGTTATAAATGGAGCCGGGTGTATACTGACTAAGAAATGTAAACAAGATTAGTGATAGCAAAGATGGGCTGTCTGAAAGTCTCACAACTAATAATAACCGATCTAACAAGAAATAAAGAGGTTAACTCACGAAGAAGGATGCTCGGCAGTGACAACAGATCCCAAGATGTAAAGAACTGGCGGCCAAGCAGCCAGAGGAAGGGTGTGGCCCCTGGAGTTAAGAATCTCGTGAAGACATTCCAACTGTTTGAGACGGACGTCCTCACTTCGTATCTCGCACATTTGGACAAGAGGTCCCAACAATGATGTTGTTAATTTCTGAAAAAGTTTAAGGTGATCGTTGTATTACATTTGGAAGGTTTGTGTTTATTTTCAGAGCATTGATTGTGCTATAATGCGGAGATCAATTTAGAAATAACACGGGATCAAATTTGCTTTATTGAAGGAATGAATGGCGATATGGTTCTTTTGTAAAAAGAATCAATGAATAAGTTGTCAGTATCATGCAAATGTTATGAACACAAAAAATTGCTCTAGAAGATAAACAAAAATTGACAAAAAATCGTTCACAAAATCACAGATAATCACTTTTCTTACCAGTCCGGTCACATTTGGCGGGATATACGACTGACAAAAGTTATCAAATTTATCAAAATCATTTCCATCCCATTATTAAATTAGATCTTCTAACTTTTTTTTTTTTTCTTATCCGAGAAGAAAAAATGTTTAAGTGATATAACATAAGATACTCCTTAACTTTAAGCTTACTTACAGGGTTCTGAGAGAGCGGCAGGCTGTGGTCAGCCTCGATGGCAGCACGTAGGAGTTTGGTGAGAGCGAGAGCACCCCAGGTCCGGCGGGGAGTGTACTTCTCGTGACAGACTGTGAGGAGGTGAGCGGAGACTAGCTCCCAGAGCAGGTGAAGTCGAGACAGGTTGACCAGGCAGGTTTCCAGGATCTTACCCACTGAAAACAGCGACTTTTCCTGTTGGAATAGAAATTAAGGAATAAAAATTAAGGAATAGAAATTAAGGAATAGAAATTAAGGATGAACATTTAATGCCGAGCCAAATATACTGTGCGTAGTGTAAATTACAGTGAAAAGACAATCGGTTACCCTAGAAGTCGACGCTTCCGTTTCAGCAGATAGTTGACAGAGAGCTTGTATCAAGTGCATCAGTGCTTTCTCGGACAAGTACTGGGAACTCTGGAACAGTCTGGATAACATGCTGCAGATTATTGGTAGATCTGCCGATAGAGCAGCTGTCTTGACCTGAAAACGAGAAATTAAAACGTGAAAAGAATCGTCACGGATCGATATTTTTATCGTCCACTCATTGAAAGTTGTCCTTTTAAAGGCATTATTTAAGGTTAACGATCAAGACCTGATACAGTGGTCCGATGTTCTGCACACACTGCACAAGCTGCACAGGCTGTTTGTTATAAGTTAACAAGTAATGATTGTAAGTTCTCACACAGTTGGAATTTGTTACACCTACCACATTAGCTCCGTCTGCAGAGGGACTAGGAACAAGCTGGCCGTTATCAGTGGGAACCAGACCCAGTATCCAGGTCAAGTGTTGGAGGGTTCTCAGTACCATGTTCCAGCCAGTACCCAGTATTTTACCGTGACAATGTGCCATGGACAGCAGCGATCTCATACACTGGATGTTTTTAGCAGACAGCATAACTAGGTGCTTGTCATCCTGAATAAAGAGTTTTACTTTCTTTTACGTTTTTGAGTCTCTTCGTTTATCTCGAAGTAAAATCTTTTTGTTAATTCCAAATTAATAGACACATTTTTCTTGTACACAAGGCCAATTGGGAGCTAAAGATAGCTTCAAGCCTACCTCAACATGCTTGACTCCAGTAATGAACAAATCGTAATGAGGCGGTAATGATGCTTTGCACAGCGCTGTAATGAAAGCATCCCGAGCGACATCAATACCTAGAGATCCACACAAGCTGGCAAAGTCCTGGTGACTCTTGAGAACCAACTCCCTAGCTGTCTCATCTTGGGCTGCGTCTAAAAGTAGAGACAGAGCAGCCAGTAAACCGTGCCAGCTAGCGTTTGTCATTTCCGACACCGTCGACATGAGCTCATCGTCAGAATTTGATTCCGCCTGTAGTGTAGTGGTCGTGAGTATGAGTCTGAATGTTATCAACTCATTCGGCATAATGTGAGCAGCTGTCAATTTATCATGGCACACATGGAATTAGAACGAGGTCGATAGCTCTTTGTAGTTTATAAAATTTTACACATCGGATGTGTGGTACGCGTTCCCTATGAGTGTAGACGATTTTAGAGTCCTTGAGGAATTGTATCAGTTTTCTGTGGATCCATTGATGAAATAGTTGGACATTTCATAAAACCGTAAACAGCCTAAGTTTAATGTGTACATATAATGTACATCATGGTGTGAATACAATTGGGTAGTAAGTGTATCAGCTAAAAGCTTCCAGTGTACAGGTACGTGCGTGCTCTTAATGCGCGGCTCAAAACGCGCGATGCTGTCATGGAAAATGCTTTTTTGATGCATTTTCGATACATAAATTGCATTGCGCGTTACAAAAACAAGACCCAAAACTAAGATTCTTTACTTGTAATTTAGTTTCAATAATGAAACGTTATGTTATAGAAATACTTACAAGGTTGTGGCTCTGAAATATGCTGTTGATAATGTGGAGGATGGCGGCGTACGTAACTCCCAGTGTGTAGCCGTCAGTAAAGGGGGGAGCCTCGCTTTTCTCGAGGGCCGATAATCTGTAACAGGTGTGGTATATCATGTACTTGGAGATATAGCGACTAAATGTAGTCTGCAGTTTTAAGGAGGAAGGTTGCATCTGTGAGGTCAATTAAAAAACAGCACTAGTGTAGTGATAACAGTTGTTGCAGGCTGAGAGATTGAATTATTCTCAGAACATCACATGGGTTGGCAATCGACATAATGTAACCATGATCAAACTACACACATTGCCTGTGTATCACTACCAGGCTGTACAATAGAATGTATACAAAATGTGCTTATATGCTTATACAACAGTGGAAATTCGAAGTAAAAAACAATTGATGTGACAACACAAGAACACGAGATAGGAGTTAAGGAAACACTTCCAAAAGACAGTCAACTCACAGTAAAGGTTTGAAAGTGCTGCGCATGCTGGGTAAAGCAGATAGCATGATGGTTGTGTGTCCCAGGGAGAATATTATACTGTCCGGGGGCTGCTGTCCCAGGTGTATGGGACTTGCTACACCTGAGGTTGGGTGGGTTACAACACCTGAGGTTGTGTGGGTTACAACACCTGAGGTTGTGTGGGTTACAACACCTGAGGTTAGGTGGGTTACAACATCTGAGGTTAGGTGGGTTACAACATCTGAGGTTAGGTGGGTTACAACATCTGAGGTTAGGTGGGTTACAACATCTGAGGTTAGGTGGGTTACAACATCTGAGGTTGGGTGGGTTACAACACCTGAGGTTGGGTGGGTAATAAAGTCACGTGGTTATTCCAGACCGTTACATAGGAATCATCTTTTAGTTTACTAGGTTAGGTAATTATCATGGTTATGGGAAGTGTTATGCCATTCTAAAGATAAGTAACTTCTTTTTATACCGAAATTATTGAAAACCAGTGTTGTGCGCGCATTTGAAGTGAAATACTGTACATCAGAATGACGATCAGTTACATATTATAAATCGCAAAAATATCGTATTATGTTTCACTTATCACTACAAGGCTTAAGTGATAACATACATGGTATGGATAATGGCAATGAGTTTTACATCAAGTTGTTCGACCGCCACGTAAAACATGTGATATCGATTACAATCACACAGAGCAAGTAGAACACATGCGATATACACCTAATTGGATGTAGCTACTTTACTGAGTTATTTAATGACTCCTAGCAGCACTGACCTCATACACACAATAAACTCGTTTTTTTTTCGACAGGCTTTTAACGCCTTGCCTTGCAACGTCTTTAATTGTTTGCAATATACAGTGTGATAAACCTTTTGAAACTCGTATACGACTAAACTAAAGGTATGTTTGGATAATCTTATCAAGCAAGTGACAAGATTTACGTTCTAAAACTTTGTTCTATCATTCATAGAATGTCTTTCTATCTAACCGCGCTGTAGCTGTCCCCACATCGCGTTATCACCACACATAGCAGTACTCTCAACTCTCAAATATGCAGAAAACAATGCTAACAATACGATTGTGTGGAGTATTGACACAGCACTGCTTCCCTCGCACGACATACGCTGTCCCCCACAGCACAATATGGAATATGTTGGTGCATGTTGGTAAGTATCTAAATCGGGACGTTATTCACCATTTTGGCTGGCAGGAGTATTTCCGGTGAAGAGAGACTGGAGGAAGCCCCCCATTGCACCCATTATTTCGTGGAACACTTTCGAACTTTGATCTTGAAGGTCGTAACTCTTGCAGAAATTGGATAAGAGAGCAGGTTCACTGCACACCTGAAGAAAAATATAGTTATGATTGAGAGGCGATGAAATTATAAATAATGTAAGTATGTGGTATCTATAATGCATTTTTTCAAGTTTCTATCCGCTTGAATATGAATAAAACCTCTATTCACCGGGCGACGCAGGGGAAAGGAAGTAGGCCCGGTAAATCAAGGGATACGGTAAATAGAGGTACGGTATATAGAAGTTTTACTGTATTGAGATATATCGGGGGAAAGAGAGAAGGCCCGGTAAATCGAATGGCACGGTAAATAGAGGCACGATAAATCAAGGGATTTACTGTATTGATAATATGTGTTTTTAGAGGCCTGAATATTTACCTGGTGTAAAACCTCGAGAGCAACAGTTCGCTGCCAAAATGGCTTATCAGCGTCCAGAAACTTAACAATAATCGATAAGAATATTTCGCATTCTGTTACCTGAAAAAGTTTATTATGAATCTCAATATATTCACATATTTCTTTAGTTTCCGTATAATTTCAGATGTCAGGCATTGAAACTTGATCAAACGACAGGTTGTTAAGATTTCAAAAACATACCAGTTCAGAATGATAGTTCTTCAGGAGACAGTGAACAATGCGAAGAAGTCTGACACAGACAGAGAAGAGGTTACTGTCTGAGGTTGCACTGGGTTTGGGCCCCCCTCGACTGTGTTTTATGGAGGGGGAAAACAGCTTGATTATCAGGGGACACACTCGTTCTTTCAACAGGAAGGTGAACTCCTTTTGCTGGTGTGGGAGTCCCGTGATTTCGCAGAATTACAGAAATTCTATATACGTAAATAAGAGGCTAGATCTCATCTGAGATACATCACCCAGCCTGTACAGGGTCTCTGATTTTACTAGCAGATTTACTATTTATTTTGTGTAATGGCTAATAGGGAGTCAGTCAACCTTGACATTCAGTTATCCATACATTATAACTTAACTATGAATTTTTTTTTAAAGTAGGAAGAAGATTGGAGATAAGTCAAGGATTATATTACAGCTGTAGCACGTCCAAATATATACGTTGTTGTTTAGTCATGTGTTTCGTTCCCATCAGAATTTGTGTCACTTTTTCCCTCCCCTTTCAGCTTTTGTCTAAAAGTACTTCCACAGAAATCATAATTTCAAAAACAAAACCATTAACACCACGCTGAGAGGATACTTACGTCAGTGAAGGTGGCACGTGATGATACCAGCACGTTTTCCAGCAGTTCCAGTCCGAATGTTCTGGGCACTTCCTTCACCCCCACCAACCAGTAGGGTGGCTCCCAGTTTGTCAGCTGGCAGATATCCTGCAGAGCAGTTTTTGTTTTAAGTTAGTTAGGTTTTAGTTAGTTGTGTTTTCTAGATAGTTGTGTCTTTTTAGTTGTGTTTTAGTTAGTTGTGTTTGGTTTAGTTGTGGTTTAGTTAGTTGCGATTTAATTAGTTGTGTTTTAGTTAGTTGTGTTTTAGTTAGTTGTAATTAAGTGAACTACGGCTACAAAATTATTCATAAACTTTACTAAACAGTTCTAACAGAAGGATGGTTTGGTTTGGAACTATCAAAATAGATGAGACGGTTTACTGCGACGGGACCAGAGCGGACGAGATAATGAACTTTGTTTGCGGAGGAGTTCTGATAGCTTTCCTGGCAGTAGGAATATGTCTCAACTCCCAGCTCATCTACTTCTATAAAACTCACGTAACATCCTGGATTGACCGTTATCTTTTCTACATATCGATAGCAAGGCTTGTTTATGTTATTACAAGCTGTACTCCAGTTATCTACCAATTTCTCAACAGCAAATCGCCCAATCAGATAGCAAATCTGGACACCTGGGAAATTCCATTCCAAATCCTGTCTTACCTAAGTGCATTTGTGTTGATGGCATTGGACAGCGTAACTGTGGCGATCCAGTACAGTAACGTCCACTGCCCAGTATGGACTCTACTCAATGGTCCTTATCACTTGGTAAAGTATGTCCTTATAGCAGTGGGAGGTGTATTTTTCGTTTTTTACACATCAGCCACGGTGTACGGTCAAATAAACAGAAAGCATGAGTATCTTACAGTTCCTCTTACGCAAGAGATGGTGAATTACACCGCAATTTCTATCGCTCCCTTTATTCTACTATCAGTTTTGATATTCAGTGTCTACTTGGTTACCTGGGCTAGGTTTTGGTATCAAACCAGGGAGGTCTACGTTGCACAATTAGTGAGACGAGAGTTTAAGCTGGTAACCATGCTGGCGGTGTCCGATATTTTGGATTCCGTTTCATTTGCCGTGTTTTTAGCGAACATGGTGATGTTGGAGGAAGGGAATGTTTGTCGGAGTTTCTACATCTGGTGCTTTTCCAGCACCATGTTCCCCCTGACGATGAGCACAATTGCTGCATGCTACTTAACACTTACTGAGACTCGACTCGGGAGCACATTGTTAGGATACCAACTCGATTTCTGACAAAACCAAAAGATTTATGAAATCTGAAAAATGAACGAAATTTTAAGAATAAAGAATACAATACTGTAAACTGTTGATTTATTAAGCAATTAAGGTCCATTGACAAAAACTGTCGGCAAATGGATGTGCATAATGATATCTATGATAAACAAAAAGCAAACATATGTCAACAAGAATTGCGCCCGCTTGGTCTCAGGCGGACGCTAGATTTCCATCTCTTTAATTGTACAGCAACTACTTTGCGGATATAAGATTAACCTGTGTTAAAAGCAATTGTGACCGTGTTTAAGATATAACATATACTGACATCATATCTGCCGTAAAGTTAAAAAGAATGACCAATTTTATCGTAACTAATTGTTATGTGATAAATGAAATGTCAGCTGTAAAGATTTAAGCAACTGTACCTGTTTACAACCAGGACTAAGATAAATTTATCGACGGTGCAGATATATTATAACTAAGCAGTTTGTGATAACAATTAATTTCAACTTAAATAGTAACAGCTGATCATTACTGAAGGTCTAAAATATTAGGCGTTGATGTTTTGTCATAATTTCGGCGATACGTTATACGACGGAAGGCCATAAACTTACTTGCACGCAACACGAACCTAAGGCAAAGAAATAATAAAATCGTGCAGATAAATTGGCGCGGAACTCGTGCTAAGACTTGCT
>JH152748.1:250990-272564 GCA_000226015.1 Mnemiopsis leidyi | reverse complement strand
ACTTGGACTGAATCTCTGGGTTAAAGTGCTCTGGGGTATGATGTTCTGGGGCAGGACGTTTGCCACCCACCCCACGACTAGGCAGCACTGGGATTGGAACTTCTTACACAGAAAAAGATAATTTCAGGAAAAGTTAATATAATAACAATTCATTAAAATATTGAGAATTCGCTTTCCCTTGCTTACATTTGTGATTTGTGAACTTATAATCTTTGATGTAATATGATTTGATTTGTTGGTCGGTTTTATACTTTTAATTGTTATAAACATCATTATCACAATAATCATAAAATTTATCAGATTAAGTGAAACATTAAATGCCTTAACTGGTGACCTATGATAGCAATCTGGGGTATCTGAAACACCAATATCATACAGCAATCTTTACTTCATACAACAATGTGGAAAGGGAGCTTCAAATCTGCTTGTAGACTTTAGGAGAAATATGTATCAAGCATCATGCTGTCTACAAGCGTCAATCTACTGCAATACTTTCAGACAAAAATTAATTGTTTTATCCTGTCTTGTTAAATAACATGAATTTCATGTGAAAATAACATAAAAATAAAAATGTGCAGTCTAATCTGCTATCCAGATGAATGAATGTTAACACCAGAGTCCAGAAGTTAAAATTTCTCGATCCTTTCTATTGTTTCTAATGTCATGAGTCCCTTTTGGATCTGATGTACGTTTTCCTTTTGCTGATCTGCTAGTATCTGTTGCCCATTTCTTAAATTTACCTATAAAACTTACTCATGAAACTTACACATAATACTTTTAAGGCCATATGACTGAAAATGAGTACTCAGAGACCTGCTTCTCCTCAAGTCAGAAATTCACAAAATTATGTTTGGAACCGACTTGAAGTGCTAGGTCATGGCGCAACTTGCGAGGTTTTTAAGGCATACAACAAAACTACTGGAGAACCAGCAGCTGTTAAAGTGTTCAATAAAGCTGGAATTTCTCGAGACATGTACCAGCAGCAGGTTTATTAAGACCCTTTTCATAGCATTTCCTGGTACTTTTTATACATTTTGTTCTTATCATTGCTTTGATTGAATGACTAGGAACATAAGACCACTTTGTTGGTAGTCTTAAACATTTATAATTTCTTAATTTACTTTCTATCTAATCATCCCCAGAGAGAACTCCAACTGGTACAGAAGCTGGAACACAAAAACCTTGTGAAGGTGCTGGCTATTGAAGAAGAGGATGATGTGAATGTTGCCAGGAGCATTGTTGTCATGGAACTATGTGAAGGACGCAGTCTATTTAGCTTTCTTTCCATGCCTATTAATCGACATGGACTCAAGGACAATGAGTTTTTAACTGTGTTGAATGATGTGACTGAAGGAATAAAGTATCTACGAGAAAACCATGTTGTTCACAGAGATATCAAACCAGGTATTTATATATTTATGAACTGACATTGCTATCTGAAGCCCTGTAGCTCTTTGTTGCAATGTGCTTTGAAATTAAAATTTCATCCTTGAATATGATCAGAAGTGCAGTCACTACCTTAATATGGAATTGTGACTTCTCTATGAGATTCAAAGTAATATTGCCCTTATTTGTTTTTTATCTACTATTTAGTAATAAAATCATGCATTGTATCTAGTAGTATTTACAGGTTTTTTTTATACTTCAATGTCTGAATTATATGTTACTTCAGGTAACATCATGCGCTGCATCAAAGAAGATGGGTCAAGTATATATAAGTTGACCGACTTTGGAGGAGCTAGAGAGCTTGAAGAGGATGCAGTGTTTATGTCACTTCATGGAACTGAAGAGTACCTTCATCCAGACATCTATGAAAAGGCCCTGGTTGATAGGAGAGCTCCAGCTAACTTCAGGGCAGAGGTTGACTTGTGGAGTCTGGGTGCCACATTTTATCATTCAGCAGCAGGGCAGACACCCTTTAGACCTTACCATGGTCGATTAGACAAGGTTACCATGCTGAAAATGACGAAAGATAAAGAAACTGGTGTTATCTCTGGTACCCAGAGGACTAAGGATGGCGAGATCACATACAGCCGGGAACTCCCATCAAAATCACCCATGTCAATAGAGTTAAAGCGACTAATTGAGCCAGTGCTGGGCAGATTGTTGGAAAGAAACGAAAGCAAAGCCATGAATTTTGAAGAGTACTTCGATTGTGTCAGCTCTATTAAAGAGATGATAAGCCTAAGTTTGCTGAACATTCCTGAGTGTAGGACACATACTGTGTATGTAAAGCCAGATTGCTCCTTCAACGACTTTAAATCGATTGTAGAGAATGTCACTGGAATTCTTTCTGCAGATCAATTTCTTTTAACAGAACGATACATTGATATTGAGCATTTGGAAAAGAACTTCCTGAGGTTTAATGAGCTCTATGTGTTATCTAAGTCTAAAAGCAACATGGACATGGCTTACAAACCAGCTCCCTTGACATACACAAGGTTCTCTAAAAATGCATCCGACCTGATTTCATACGACTGCTCTCTTTCCATGGCAATGTGTATCGAAGCATACCAATACAGTCACGAGCTGGATAAGTGTATTCTGCACTCCAATCTTGTTTCACATGCTGTTCAGTCCTTGATTGACTATTGTGAAGATAGCCCAAACAGGCTAGAGGTTAACATGTCCGACTTGACAGCAAAATCTCAAAACTTGGAGGCTCGCAGGCAGGACATACTAACCACCAACGAAGCTTTCATCAAAATCATTAACCTTCTGATTGAAATCTTTCAGAGGATTGACTCTAGTACTGTAAACAACATCTGCAAATTGTCGAGTAAGACCCTCCAACAATTTAAATCGGTTCTATCTAACCAACTAATTGGCGCTATCTGTAACAAGCTTCATCTTCCTTGTGTGCTAGACTTCGATAGATTCCTCAACTCTATTGAAGTTGTAGAAATCAAACTGGTGATCCAGGTTCTTTATGAGATTTCAGACGATGGAATCAAAGATTTTCTGCAGAACTGCCTTTCGGTTGAAGTTCCTGTAACTTACATAGTGAGCCTTCTGGAGATGACAAAATCCAACCTGAGCTTATGGGCGAAACAGAAAATAAACAGTGGGAGCAATATTGATGAACAACTGCATACACTTCACTCAAAGATAAAAGAGATACAGGCAAACAACAGTATCATTAACCATGGCATTGGAGAGTTTGCTTTGCGCTCTATTGAGCTGACAAATATCATGAAAAACGTCCTAGCAAACATGATGAAGATTAGCGACCAGTTTGATTCGGACAAGAAGCTGAAAGTGAGGGTCACATCCACTGTCAAGATAATGCATCAACTAAATCGCAACTACTTGGACACGCTGAAGAAAAGAGCGTATGATGTTGCTAATGAGGCTATGGAGGGTTGTGGCAAAATTAACAAATTTCTAAAGCCGAGAGTTGAAGAGTTTATTACTCTTCAGGTATTGCTTACTTTTTATTGTGTCTATTCTAACGCATTTCTTCACTTTTAAGGCTATGGGTTTTATTTTCAGTCACCATCAGCTACTAACTTTACTGAGAGGCACAGTGGTAAAGCAAACCATTTTTGCTTTGATTTATTTGAATTGCGACTCCATAAATTGCAAGGAAGTTTAAGATGTCCCAATTTCAGGAGATCCTACGGAAATACCGGCTTGAATACAAACACGATTTCGACATGTTGTCAGAGTACGAAAACAATCTGGAACAATGGAGATGTCTTATGTTTGAAAGTGTATCCGAGCTTGCTTCTCACATATCCACGGTACTGTTTTTCACACTTTAGTTTAACTGATCTGTATTTTAGAGTCGGGTAAGGCGCTGACTAAGATAATGACACCCCGGAAATTGCCCCATGGTCGAAAGTCAAAATAGAAATGTTAAACAAAATTTCGTCCATTTGACCACTGTTACTTGAAAGTTTTATTATGCTCATGGTAAACGTTTTTGGGCATTCGACCATGACTGTTGCCACATGGCTGAGGCCAAATAGTCAAAAATGGTGGTCGAATTACCCCCTTTATTTATAATATTAGTTAAAAATCTACCTTATTGGAAGATCCAATCAGTTTTTCATCGAGGCACTTTCCCATAATTTCAACTTATTTTGAATGACAACGACTTTCAACAGATCTCGCTACCGGTGTTGGAATCTACTGAGATGAAGAGAGAAGTGATGTCCCGAATCGAGGAGTTTGAAGAGACGAACAAGAGAAACAAGAAACTAGTCCAGGAGAACAGTACCATGCTGCTGAAACTGCTCGATCTGTGCAACCTGAACCTCAACTCATGATCATATCTCTTTTTAAAATGAAATGTTGGATCTTGGAGGATTCTCTGATTTGACGGGTATAATCGTTGGTTTGCGTAAAATCATTGATGAGGTTAGAGATGTAGGTTTGGGAAAAGATGATGGTTTGGGTTAAATTATGAAAGAGGACGTTTACCTCTAGAATTTCTTGTTCCGTGATTGCAACTACAAGATGATGCGTTTTTATTGAGATTTTCTTGTTTTTTTGTTTTGTATTTTGATAATGTTATGGATAACAGAAATTGTTTTAGTTTTTTGTTGTATCGAGATCTGTGATCTGTGTAGAACGGGTGTGTCATACTGTATGTAAACATTGGCTGACGTAATCCGTTCCGATGGAATGACCAGTATTCTTAATAATTCTAGATGTAGTATGATGCGTAAGTAGATAATTGATAAGATTAATTAAAGCTCCCTCTTGAGTTTTTATGATTTAAAGATGTAACACGATTTTATTTTTCCATCGTTTGTATGCTATTTAGTTGCAATTATACTTTGTCAATTGGGTTGGCGCAATGCCAATTTTATACCTTTGATTACCTTGACGAGGATCAAATCAATGAATAAATTTGCGTATGTTATAACGTTTAAATTATTTCGAGGGCGTGGTTGAGGGAACTTTTGATTGGATCATGATTTCAGATTTTTACCGTTTATGTATTTTATGTTATGTATTAAGTTGTGATTACTTGTTCATTCGGACAAATCGAATAACCCTTGTAAGATGTTTAGATAGCTTTTCCAGATGTATCGAGTAATATGAGTTCTTTTACAGTCTATACTTAGCCGCGGCTGCATTTACCAATTGGTACAAAACTTTGAGCATTCTATGTAAGCAGATTGACAAATATACTATGAAGAGAGACTAACGAAGAAAAATGTCTAGCCGCTTATAGTTGTCTAGAATCTGGATGTTTTCCAATTTTTTATTTTCTAAAAGAACATAGAATCCGATACTTTTTCTCAAAGTCTAAATTTAGAATCAGTTCCTTGTACACAAGTCAGGTGCAAAATATTACTCAAAACTCCTTTGTATCTTACTGGGATCATATTTCTGTGGGTGAAGTGAAGCAGGAACAGCACCAAAGTTTGTTAAAAAGTCATAAAAGTCTGGCGATCTAATATGACACGGATGGTGATCTAATATGACAGTTTATAAATAAGTGCTATTTTTTCTTGTGATATAAATCTGTACCGTAACTTCAACATTTCTGTAGAATGAGCTGACAAAACGAAACGAGAGATAAAACAGCTGCTGTAGATAAGACTACCCTTCTGATAAGAGATAGGAAGGAAGAGATAAGTAGGAATCATGATAGAAGCCCTAGTTCTGGTGGCCTTGCTTCTTCTACAAGTTCAAGGTTGGTACAATATTAGCTGTTTTTTGTTTTCCAGAACTTAGTGTCTTAAGTGTTTCGACTTCTGTATCATTTGTTCTTAAGAGCTTAAGGAAATGTTTCTTTTCTGAAAAACAGATAATTCTTTCCATCATCGCATTATAGAGGCTTGTCATTCACTGCATTACAAGCCATCAAATTCCACTTCAAAGCGCTATAGATATGTGAGTCAGACTAGGCTACATAAACTAAGATAACAAACCGGCTGTTATGTATGTCATTGTACCACACACACACAAACATGCTACTCAATAATCGAATCGGATGTAATTTTCCGACAAAGCAATGCCCTGAAGCGGGGATCTATAGGTAAATTATTTCCGTAGTGAAGTTAGCCCACTATGAGTAATTCTACATAGGATTAACAATAACTATATAGTGTGTTGTAAGTAAACTGTTGATCTACTTAAATACAGATATAGATGATGTTAACCAATAAAACAGTGCAAGTGTTAGATGTTAGTCGGGTTTATGGTTAGTATATATATATATATATATAGTTAGTATGTTAACGCCAAATTTATGAATATTACTGCTACCTGTAGCTGTAAGTGCGTTGTTTGTATAAGAATGTATTACTGTGTATTGTTCTAGAAGCACATTACTTATGTTATTATATGTAGAAGCACACGAATGCTACACACTACACAGTTGCAGTATAGCGGCCAATATCATAATGAACACGTACAGCTAGAGTTCTACAGTACTAGAGTTCTACATTACTATCTAGTTCTACATTACTACAACTAAAGCTAACTTAGGTAATTGTCTTACTGAGCCCCCTCCTATCAGTATTTATAACAAGTTTAGAATAGGTGCGTGATATTGCGAATATATCGTGTACATGATATTGCGTGATACTGAGAGGTTTTGTGTGATATTATTATCTATTGTGTCTCTCAACAAATGCAAAGCCAAGGTCAATTCCTGTACTTACTTTAAAATGAAGTTATGTGAAATTAAAAAAGTGTGAACTTCATTCCCTATAGTATACCAGATGTTAGATTGATCCAGGCCACTTTACTCACAACCTCAATATGCCATCTGTTTCCATGTTCACTACCTTTCCAATATCCAATATCGTTCTTGTTATTGTTCCTCGCCTATCACCCTCTCCTCCGCAAAGTTATTGCACCTAGTCCCACACACCAACAGAGGAATGTGTGTACACGTGACATGTACCGGATAAACAGCTCACCCATTGATTTCCCACAACCTTCACCTCAATAAGTAAACAGATGGCATGTAAGTGTGTCTGTGTGTTTACATAGTACACGACATTACACTAGATCAACTCTATAATAAGTACACTACAAACAGATAGGTTTACAGCGCACATGTGTGTGTAATGTGTGTATTTGGTACTCATGGAATTTTCGTAAGGAGTATTTCCTTGATCAAAAAGCACTTGGTAAGTTCTATACATGATAAACATGATAGGGTACATTTTATCATGCTTCCTAATATCTCTAATGAGTATGATGTATAGGTTACACGCCACCTATTTAGGTTTACATGCTATAGAGTGTCTGATAAAGCCCTAATAATAGAGGTGACAATATGACACATTTGGTTGTGCGACATACCCCAGATTCCCTCTTTTCAAATCAAGACTCCAAAAATACATTAGCTGGAGAGTATAGGGCTAGTGATGTGTACTGTGTAAGTTGCAGGTATCTACTCCAGGTTGCAGCTCCAGGTTGCAGCTCCAGGTATCTACTCCAGGTATCTACTCCAGGTTGCTGCACAATTACTGGGAGGTAGCTACACAGCTACGTAGCCTGCCCCCGGAAGTCAATAGTCAGACATTATCCACCGGTCCTTAACGTACATGTGTGTCTTGTATGTAGTGGATGTAGTGTAGCTCTCTAAACTGTATTGTTACCATGGCAATAGACACAACATCTTTGTAACCTTGGTAATAGACACATCATCTTTGTTACTATGGTAATAGACACAGTATCTTTGTTACCATGGCAATAGACACAACATCTTTGTAACCATGGCAATAGACACAACATCTTTGTAACCTTGGCAATAGACACAATATCTTTGTAACTATGGTAATAGACACAACATCTTTGTAACTATGGTAATAGACACAGTATCTTTGTAACCTTGGTAATAGACACAACATCTTTGTAACCTTGGTAATAGACACAACATCTTTGTAACTATGGTAATAGACACAACATCTTTGTAACTATGGTAATAGACACAGTATCTTTGTAACTATGGTACTAGACAGAATATCTTTGTAACCATGGTAATAGACAAAACGTCTTTTCTGCAACGACAAATATGCCCATAATCTTTGTCGCTATACAAATGGACATATAACAAATGGACGGGCACATTCAATTCATCGCCAACCTTGTACCCATATCTCACAAGGAGATTATAACTTTGTCACACCAGGACTAAACGCTAGACTTTTATTAAACTTCTGTTCTATTAAATCCATGTAACATTTTAATAAAATACACTTACAGAAAGCGGCGGGCAACAATTAGCCCTAAACAAGCCTCCCAGTAAGATTTGCATGTAACTTATTGATATTTGTACAATGTGGGGATCAATAATCTTGTATCGCACTATCAACTCTTTAATTATTGCTTTTGATTCTTGTAATCTTAAACCTGATTTGATAAAATGTATGTTGGGTACAATCATGACAGGTGATTTTATTTTGCCGCCCCTACATTTTCATCACAGTCACAAATGAAGGCGTGGTATAAGCTCTTTACGGTCAATTGATTTCTTATGAAAATGTGCTACATTTTCAGAAATGATGCACGATAAAATTGGGTGACGTAAAATCCAGGGCGACCCAACTTCTTGTTGTCGTTCTGTCCCCTATTAGGTCATCGTCTTGAGACCCTGTCCCTTTCACACTGGTTTAAGGAGTGTGTACCTTTCAGACGCTCAGTAAGCTACATTATGGCATAATGAGTTGATTGGAACAATGGAATGAGAGAAATGTTCCTGGATTGTATGGTTCAGTATATCTGCTGTGCAAATTATTGTTTAGCTCTCTGCAAATCTTCTTTTGACAAGCATGTGCCATGTGAAACTTCGTTATGCAGTGTATTATGTCATATCACATATCTGTTGGTGATCTGAGATCCTTCTTTAAAATGGGAGTAAGCAGTGAGGTCATAGTGACGTAATTCATTGCAGACTTTATCAACTTCACGTAACGCGCGGTGTAATTGTTAGTTGATCCGGAAAAGCCGTTTCGCATTTTGAAAATTTTAAATCTGCGCGCGCATAACGCGCGGAATGGAATGTAAACAGACTGGAGCACCGAGGTTCAGGATCAAATTACGGGGCCAGTTCTGAAAAGACAAGATCGAATTACGTTAACACTCCATTGAATTGAGATACACAGACCCTTATTATAGCACTGGTAGTGTAGGGTGAACATATGGTCAATTAGATTTCTCTGGGCAACCACCTAACCAGCCGTGAGCCGAACAATTCAAGATACTGTAATTTCAGCTCTATTATCACAGGATTTTCATGTAGCTGTTTTAAATAAGACAAATCATAAAAAGGCAAATGATTTATTGATATATAAGCAGTCACAGTAATTGATCACGGGAAAAGATATAAAACGTTTTGATTAATTTTGTTCAAAATTCTTGAAAGTGGCAACAGGAGAATACCGGTGAAGGACTCTCGTGCTTGTGGCTTGTGATCGCCCTGTTAATATTCTCCCGTAGCCAAACCAAGAAGAAATTACTAAACAGTCTCGAAGAATAAATTTGAAGTTAAATAGAATAATCTTATAGATAAAGTTGTATCTCATCCCGGATCAACATAATATTCAAGAACTGCACTATCATAGACTGAACATCATAATTATAGTTTATAATATAAACAAATACAACTCTGATCCTTATACAGAATGCAATGACCTGAATATAACACTGTATATTCTCATTTCAGCAAACACGTGGCCCCTGGCAAAGCTAATCTACCCCTCGGACGGTCTCCTAATCGAAGGAGCTGGTCGTGCAGCTAACATAACATTTGATGTTTCGGGCGATCCTTTCCCGGAGGAGAGAAAGTGGTACAAAGATGGAGAGGAGATAACTCAGTTTACTAATATTAAGTACGTTGCAGTCATATACTAAACAGGGGACTAGTTTAGACATTCACACATGAATTATATGTTTCCGGTTAACTTTTCTCTGTTGAAGTAATACAGCTCCTTTTTTGTGTTAACACTTGAGTTAATAGTTCCAATTTTTCAGCATAGATGAGTCGGGTGGCAATATCGTCTCACTGAAGTTCAACGCTCTGGCTAAAATGAACGAAGGAGTTTATTATTACATTGTTCGAGAGTCTAAACTAACTTTAGAGGCCAGTAAAAGTGAAGAAGTTCGATTGAAAGTATCATGTAAGTTACCAAATTAATGACTTTACCCGCTCCTTGGCCAGTTTAAGTGTTGATGGCTGGTTTTTCCTAATTTGTTCCATTTCTAAACTCAATTTATCCATCATTCCTATCATGAGTAAGATTATCACCCCGTTATGCCTCAGTTCTGGACAACTTTCAATCAAGTAGTACACAACAAGTAAGCGCCAATGTAGGCGAGTATGCTGTTCTAAGATGTAACCCTCCTACACACTTTGGGGCGTATCCCAAGTTCTCGTAAGTCTGATTTTGCTGCTTATCCTTCGGGCTAGACAAACTTGTGTATTTGATAAGTTATCAAAAAAAGCCAAACTGTGATAAAACTATTCTACTTGTATTTAACATGTTTAACATTCATGCACTTTATGCGACAAAAGTCCAAACACAAACACATAATTGCAAATCCCACTGCCAGCTGGAGGAAGGAAGGTGTGAGTATCCTGGAGTCAGATAGTATATACATCTCGGAGTTCGGGGATCTAGTTATCATGCAGGTCGCGATGGAGCACTACAGTTCGGACTACCGCTGTACTATCTCTATCGATAGTCTGATGGAGGGACAGCAGGAGAAGGAAGGTACGTGTTGTTTGAAGCTTTGTGAATGTTGCTATAGCCTATAATCACTGAGCTTCCTCGGCACTGGGAAGCTATTACAACAGTCGAGATTCATATTTCTAAAGTTAGCTCTGATGAATTGTTTTCTATTAACATCATGTGTTTTAACTGAAACAAAACTTATGTAAGTCCTCCTTAACCGATTGGTTCGATTGTCCTTAAAAGCAACTGTCTAAAATAAAGTTTACGCACATCTGTTTCAGGGCCTGCAGTTAGTCTAATAGTGAGAGGTAACGCTGCATCCTACGTCGCTCCAAACATCGCTCTAGGACCTGTAGACCGGGCAGTCGATGCTCAGGTTTGTAGTTGTTGTGACGCCATTTTGTGATCGTTGTGACGCCATTTTGTGGTCGTTGTGGACTTCATTGTGTGGTAGTTGTGACGTCATTGTGTGATTTATGTGACGCCATTTTGTGATCGTTGTGACGCCATTTTGTGGTCGTTGTGGACTTCATTGTGTGGTAGTTGTGACGCCATTATGGTTGATACAACAACACATATTATGTGTACTTTCTCGGCACTATTAGCACCACCAGTCTTCTATATAATTTCCGAGTGAAGCGAGTGATACACAAAACTTTGAGTTACCTCATGCTGATCACAATATACAGTACAAGGAGGTGGGTAAAGTTAGTAAGCTCCTCTTGCAATGAACAAACCCATCTCAATAAATGTATTTAATTTGTATAGTAGTGTTAAAACAGATTAAAACTCAAAAAACTAATGTAGTAGAAATAAGGACTATACACTTCCTGTTACAGGTAAAGCGGACGTTCAGGGTGGAGTGTGCTGTGAATGGATACCCCACTTTACCCAGCATCAGGTGGTTCAAGAACAGTGTCCAGATCACCTCCAGCGGTCCCATCTACGACATCCAGCAGAGAAATTATCTTCAGATCACCAGTAACTCCAGACTAAAACATATTTTTTATACCATATATGTAATCGTTTATTTTATATTACAAAATCTTTTATTTCATAATATAAAATCTATTGTTTTACACTATTATATTTATATTTTACTTCTTTTATATTTTACTTCTTCTTTATTCGCACTTCAAGTAAAAGTATAGCGATAGAATGAATTCTGGTCCCGAAATGTTCTCCCAGTAAGTTTACAACAAAATTCTTTATTCGCACTTCAATCAAAACCATAGCGATAAAATAAATTCTGGTCCTGTAACGTTCAGTAAGTTAATCTCCCCAACTCCCCCCAGTTCCCAGAAGTAGTGGTGACGTCAGTGCTACCTACCGTTGTGAAGCCAGTGACGGAACCAAACAAGCCATGTCACAAGCCACCATCAACATTTACACTAAACCAGTCCTCACTACAGCCTTACCCACTGCTCCTGTCAAGAAATCTTCTAGTAAGTTGGAGTTAGGGTCTGATACGTGATGTTTGTATCCATGTCCTCCTGCAGCAGCGAGTAGAGGCATATTATACGCCGAAAGCTAAAACAACTAGTCATAGTTTAACTTTAATACCATGTAGGTACATCAATAATAATTATCAAATTTAAAGTAACAAAACCTCCACAGCTTCCACACTGGATTTGTCCTGTGATGCCACGGCGACCCCCTCCCCCAAGTTCCGGTGGTACAAAAACGCGGTCGAGCTGAAATCGGACGATTTGAACACTTATGTTAGCGGGGGTAATTTGACCTTAAACAACATAAATTCTCTCGACAAGGGTGTTTATCAGTGTGAAGCTTACAATGATATAGGTATGGTGATAACTTTTTGTTCCTTTTGTGTTTGATTTTTGTCAAAGTACGGCTTATTCTCTTTCTCTTATTTTCTAGAAAGAACCAACCTTATTCGGCCCAGCCTCACCCAACATACTCAACCGACACACCCCACCAACACACCCCTAACACACCCCACCAACACACCCCACTAACAAACCCCACCTCAGGAAGCGCAGTTTCTACGGGGATGATACGAGTCCAGGAGAGACTCTCCTTCGTCATCAGACCAGCTGACGTGGACGTGTACCTGGGCGCGGCAGCTACTTTCAACTGTCAGGGTAAAGGTGATCCGGGTCCCACTAGTCTGAGGTGGGAGTTTAACGGTGCAACACCTCCTGTATCTGTGAGTGAGATCCTTATTTTAGTTTTGAATTGAAATTTAGTTTACCTATATATTATGTAATATTTTAATTATATAGTTCAATTTGATATCGATGAATACCATAAAAATACCTCACCAATACGATGCCTTCTGTATCTGGCTTTTCGTTCAGAAAATAGGAAGTTTAATTAATTTTTTCATCAGATCTTTAAAAATTTACTATTTTTACCGGTAATGCTAAAAAACTCAACATTTCAGCACAAGTTCTCGAACAGGCTGGTGAATCAGGCCACCTACAGGATCCCAGAAGTCACCAGCGCCGAAAAGAACGGAAGAGTCGGTTGTATTATCTCCTCGCCAGACAATCTTTATCCAACTGATACAGCGGTAGCAACTCTTACAAGTGAGAACGAAATTCTTCGCTTTTGTAGAAACTCTCACTAGCAAGTGATAGATATAAAGGGACTCCAATGTTTGCTGTTAACTTAACTAGAAGTTTATTTCAGATGGTATCATAATGAATGTCAGAATCCTTGGGGATGAGTCGGAAATTTTTTCATCATGTGACAGCAATTGACCAATGAGAAACCAGATACGACCAATAAATTTTGAGAAATGCTGTCACGTGACAGAGAAAATTTCCGACTCCTCCCAAAAAAACTGACGTTTACTTTAACACTTACCGTTACAGTTCGGGAGGGTCCCCAAGTAAAAGCCTTCACGAAGAACATCACCGCCAACGAAGGGGAGGCGAGAGACTTAACGTGCATTGTAGAGAACGTTATCTCAAGTGTGGAGTGGAAGTGGCTTCAAGGAGAAACTCTCATCATTAGGGACGACGATGGAAAGTAGGTTCAAACTGCTGTGTTCGTAGAACTAGAAAGTTTAATGTCAATTTAGAGAGAGGTATTTCGGGGGACCAGGGGTCACAAATTTGAACCAATCAGAAGCGAGGAAGCACTTTTTTCTAGCTTCTCATTGGTCAAAATTCGTGACTTCTCCAAAAATACCTTTCTGAGCTATAGTTTGTGATGAGACTAGTGTTTTTGGCAGGAAGTAAAGATAAATTTTCTGACAACACAAATGATTCTTGAAGGAAGTGTGGTAACTAACAAGAAGTGTGGTAACTAACAAGAAACCACCCCCGCTAGGATCTCTATAAAACAGAACATGTTACAAGTCCGATCACTGACAGCAGCAGATCAGGGCACTTACACGTGTCAGGCTGGAGAGAACGGTATCACTAACTCGGATACAATGTTCCTCATGGTACGTCACTTGTTTCACTTATCTTGTCTCACTTATCTTGTCTCACTTATCTTGTCTCACTTATCTTGTCTCACTTATCTTATCCGATTATCTTGTCTAACTTATCTTGTCTAACTTATCTTGCCTCACTTATCTTGTCTCACTTATCTTGTCTCACTTATCTTGTCTCACTTATCTTGTCTCACTTATCTTCTGTACATCGTAATCCTACTCCTTTATATAAAATCTTGTTGATGAGACAGTGTTGTGTAACTTTATATTGAAAAGTTCAAGTGTCCTGCTGTAACCGTCCTTTGTACACAAATCTTACACAGTCACAAACAATTTTCTAGCCAATCAGAAAGCTTTCACAGCATCACGTGACTCCACGAAAATTTAATCAAATTTCCTAAACTCTGTCACTGTGGGACGCCGGAAGAACGTTACTTTTGGCTGAGAGATCCTCAAACTTTTTAATTGGCTACAATGTTGAAACAATTGATACAAACTGTATAATTAGTTTTGATTAGTTTAGACAGCATGGCCCTGAATAATAAATATTTCGTTAATGTTCCTCACATTTAGCTTCCGAACCATACTTACTCTTGCACTGTTAAACCATCAAGCTATAATTGTCGATTGGCAATATTTCAAAAAACTAAATCCCTCTGTAACTTCAGGTGAGAACAAGTCCCCGTATTACCATGGAAACGGAAGTTCGTATTGGAGAAGGACAGGATGTTAGGTAAGTGAGGGGATGTTAGAAATGTTAGAGGTGTTAACAATCATCGCAATTAGAAATCACATTACAGACCCTCTATCGGTCGGAAAACAATAATCTTGAGAAAACCTCGGCTTTCAATTTCCTCAAAACAGTAAAATTATGTGATGATTTTGCTGTTACATCAATTTAAAACGGCCCAGGTCAAATAAGCTATTTTCAACAAGGTAGAACGGTAAGTATGGTGTTCAATTCCGAGATTTAAAGCTTTTTCAAATCTTGTTTCCTTCTGGGGTGTACTTCTTTCTGTGAGCGCATGATCGGAGAATCGTTTAGCAGAGAATGGTTTGACACACGGAAAGAGTAGCCACTCACAAGCTATCTCCGGATAGACATTTTTCAAAAGTTTCAACATCTTAAACTGTAACTAATATTTGGTTCGGGCTTGAATACAAGAACAGTATTTGGCCTTGTTCTTATCAATTACTCGTTCTCTAAGCCTGCTGTGCTGTGGCAGTCTAATGTCGGGTCGGGAGTAAAATACTTTTATATTTGATATCGCGGTCACTGCTCAGTTGCTAAGAATGTGTTCAGCTCGAACAGCGGCCTTAGCACTTAGAATTTAATTATTTTCTCAAACCAATAATTGATCATTGAACTCTTAAGTAGTAGTCTCGTGATTGACTTTCAAAGCACTCTTTTTTTATTAAGTCAGATTCATATCACGATTTTTCCTTATCAGATTAATTTCTCTTTGATCATAAAGTTCTTTATTATAATAAGCGTGTTGAATTTCTAGCTTTACGATAACAATGAGATACAATAAACTCTGACCCTACTGTTTCAAGTTACAGATTGTTTTGATATTAAGTTTGGTAAAAAGTTTTATAAAAGTTTAATAAAAAGTTTGATAAAAAGTTTCAACCCCAAACTAAACTAAACCTTCTCATCAGGCTAACATGCTCAGTGACAGCTAACCCAGCTCCGACTATCACCTGGAGTCGCAACGGACAGACCTTGAATAACAACGCTAAATACCTGATAGATACAGTTACTGATCATGTTTCTGTACTGGTGGTCCGAAATGTTAGGAAGGTATGATAATGTTAGCAATTTTATTTGCAAAGTTAGTAGTGTTCATCATGTTAAGAATGTTTATTTTTACTGAAGTATCTTTTCTCTTCATGCAATAAATATACATATTTTTTGAGAAAAGATACTATCTAGCCTTTGTAACTATGGTTACAGATCCCACCATGATAACCAATGGTTACAGCTCCCAACCTGGTAACCATGGTTACAGCTCCCACCCTGGTAACCATGGTTACAACTCCCACCCTGGTAACCATGGTTACAGCTCCCACCCTGGTAACCATGGTTACAGCTCCCACCCTGGTAACCATGGTTACAGCTCCCACCCAGGTAACCATGGTTACACCCTGGTTGCCATGGTAACATGTACCACCTGATAAACCACTCACGTTGTTAACAACCCCCCAGACTAGCGATGTAGGGACGTACAAATGTGAAGCTAGTAACCTACTCAACACGCGGAGTGCAGAAGTAAATCTGATGGTGGTGGCTGTGTGTGAGGTTTGTTACATTTCTACTTGTTTAAGTTATTTTCTTTAATAACTAACTAATAATCTTTTCTACCATGTAATAGCCAAATATAAAAGCAAGAAGTGAGCGTAGCCTATTCATAATTTGTAATTCAGCTACTTAGAAACTATTTCACTTAACAACATTACAAGAACCTACACTTTTCATGATTCATCATCTATGATCATTTTAATACCTATAACCTTTCCTTTTAGGTGATGGACAGGCCGAAGGACGCGTCAGTGGAGTTCTTGTCCAGTACAAGTATATCTTGTACTGTTAACGCCTGTCCCTCGGCTGTCTGGACGTGGAGAAAGGACGGTGAAATCATCAACTTTGACAATTCCAGATATATCGACAGAGGAAGCTCTATAGAGGTAACAACTTGAGATCTCTGCTCGGACAATTTCTTGTAGATTTGTTTAACTTATCACGGCGGGAGTGGAATTGCAACTCTCATACGGTGCCCCTATTACAAACTTACCAATGTCTGGGATTCTTCTTCAGCCTTTCAAGTAGTAGTGCCCTCTGATCTTACTGACATTCCCTCCCAAAACAGTTGAGACAAGTAGTACCCTCTGATCTTACTGACATTCCCTCCCAAAACAGTTGAGACAAGTAGAGCCCTCTGATCTTACTGACATTCCCTCCCAAAACAGTTGAGACAAGTAGTACCCTCTGATCTTACTGACATTCCCTCCCAAAACAGTTGAGACAAGTAGTGCCCCCTGATCTTACTGACATTCCTTCCCAAAACAGTTGAGACAAGTAGTACCCTCTGACGGTGGGACGTTCTCCTGTACTGTCAGCAGTGATCAAGGACAAGGAACCCCACGTACTGCAGTCATCACTGTCATTGTCCCAACCACCATCTACTCCTTTCCTCAACCCACTGTCTTGTTCCTTAACGGTTAGTTTATTTTTCCTGAATTTATTAAAGAGATTTCATAATGTGATGATTGTAGATAGTTGTCCACTCTAGAGTCATGTCAAACTTTTTGAATCAACTTTTGTCGATATGATCATTATCATAAGTAACCGGTTTAACTGTTTATAATACCGTTATAACTGATATCAGTCGCAAAGCGTGCCTCCAGTCAGAAAAGACACGTGGTTTTCTGAATCGGGGGGTCGGGGGCTGTGTCGTATACCACACTTCATATTGTCATACTGAAGGGGTGGTAACCTTCTTTTTTAAACCAAGGCCAAAATTGGACGAGGTTCAAAAAATTTTGGTTTAGTGTCTCTTATGACTTTTCTGTCTTTTCTGAGGGTGTTTGCCACGACCTTAATAGTCAATAATACCGTTACACCATTATTCTCTCCTCAGGTGACAGAATAGAGCTGGAATGTTCTGCTAGGGGGGACAACACCCTGGATCAAATCATGGTATCGTGGTTCAAGAGTGGGAATGTGATTGACACTGGTCCTTTGGTTGTAAGTGATAAGAATTACTAGATCTTTGTTTCAAGTCAATACCTCCAGATCATGATACAACCTAGCCACTGCTGTAGAAATCAGATATTAGCAACTAACAACCAAAATCGACGACAACTAAAATTGAAAACACTTCCAACAACGTCAATTGTCAAATCGCATATACCAGACTAACAACTTTGACCGTTAGACTAAAACTTTAACCTTTAAACTAAAAACTTTCACCGTTTAGACCCAGAAGGATGAGACCGAGAAGATTTTCTACGCCACCGCCAACCTGGTAATAGAGAACGCGATAGCGAGCGACGGCGGACCTTACCAATGTGTCGCGTCTAACTCTCAGGGTCACGTACAGCGAGACACATCTCTGCAGTTGATGAGTGAGTTATCATCGTATATTTCTTGGAACAGTAAGGGGGGGGGGTAACAACCCCAACGCCAATCTCTGTAATATCTTTATCCTGGGCCGTGGCAGATGCTAAAAAGGTCGACTAAGATGTTCAAAATTTTCAGATTAAACACTTCCCTTTTGCAAACTGAATTCAAAGACAAGATCGGTAAAACACATTCTTTCAGACTACCCAGCTGCACCCGGACAGCCCCGCAGCAAGTGGGCCGGTGTCGGAGCCGTTGTCTTGTCCTGGACGGAACCTTCCATTCCTGGAAACACTCCGCTTACTTCTTACGAGGTTTTTGAAATGTTGAATCAGTTCGGTTAACATAATCATAAAATTTACATTACCTATAATTACATAACCTAATAAATCAGATATCTTAAAATATTCCACGTTTCAGATTCAAATCGAAAGCAAAGGGAATGGCATCTTCCGACCATTCTTGACAGGACTCAACCCCAACGAAGTCTATACAACTGTCTACTTCCTCCAAGAAAACCAGGAATACAAGTTTGTTAATTTGTTTATTTTTTGATCACGTCAACTAGAAAATTGTTTTTCAATAGTTTATGGTAAAAATGAGACATCCTTAACATAAAATACCCTAAACCACTAAGCAAGCTTATTTATCGTTAACTATTGGTTCAACCAAACTGGTCTTATCCTGCATTTAAGTTTCCCGATTTGTCCTCAATAAAAAGTAATAAATCTATTTCAGTTTCAAAGTGATGGCTGTCAACGTGGTCGGGGTAGGTCCTCCCTCTATTGCGAGTGTGGTTATCGGAACAGAAAAGACAAAAGACAAGCAAGTTAACCTGGTGGAAAGTTTCACCCTGAGTTCCGTCAGTTCGGATAGTATCAAAGTCACGTGGTCCATGCCAGCCGACAGGAACACCGCTCTAACTGGTTATAAGATAGTTTATCGGAATGAAGAAAAGCAAGAACTACCAAAGTTTGTATAACACGTTTTTTATCTTTTATTATCTTCCGATATCGATTGTATCGTTTTGAAGCGGTAATTTGTTTTTCGCTTACAAAATAGACCTAATAATAACAAGTCTACTTCATGTTTTCGAGATTCTCACGCTGATTGCTAACGACCCGTGTATTTTCATGCTGACTGTCCATTTCTCCAGGTTCAAGGTGATAGACGAGTTTACCATGTTGGAAACAACTCTAGATGACCTGGACGGGGGCTCCCTCTACTCCGTACAAGTTCAGTCTATTGATGGGAACGAGAAAATTGTTGTGTCAACCGTAAAGACTGTTCTTACTCAAAACCAAGGTAAATTTGCAAATGTTGAAATCTAGTTTTGTCAACCGTGAAGGCTGTCCTTACTCAAAATCAAGGTAAGTTTACAAATTTCATATGTTTTTTTACCTTTTTATCATTGGTGTTGAGACACTGTCGGTATGTGTGCACCTTAAGTACATAGTGTTAAACTTTCCCGCCCACTCACAACTTACTTTCCCGCCCATTCACACCCTACTTTACCGCCCATTCACACCTTACTTTGCCGCCCATTCACACCTTACTTTACCGCCCATTCACACCTTACTTTCCCGCCCATTCACACCTTACTTTACCGCCCGCTCACACCTTACTTTCCCGCCCACTCACACCTTACTTTCCCGCCCACTCACAACTTACTTTACCGCCCCACTCACACCTTACTTTCCCGCCCACTCACAACTTACTTATCGCCCACTTACTTTCCCGCCCACTCACACCTTACTTTCCCGCCCACTCACACCTTACTTTCCCGCCCACTCACAACTGACTTTCCCGCCCATTCACACCTTACTTTCCCGCCCGCTCACACCTTACTTTCCCGCCCATTTACGACCTACTTTCCTGCCCACTCACACCTTACCTTCCTGCCCAGAACCGAGTCCGCCAGCGGAGTGTATAGCCGACAGAGAAGCCTCAACTCGGATAGTGGTGTCCTGGAACCAGCCGGAGAATCCCCACGGCAAGATCCTCCACTACACGATCTACTACAGGAGGAGAGGGGCGGTGAATGATCCTAAAACTGTGGTTAACGTTACTGATCCTCAGTCCACCTCCGTGAGTTCTAGCCGGGGTTTTCTAGAATTTTCTAGTACTCTCGTATTGGTCCCATGAGCTGATTAACTAATTAAGGACTTATTTACTAATAGTATTCTAACTGCTCTTATCAGATGGCGGTACCACTTGATGACGCCTCTGTCGATTACGAAGTGGAGATTACTGCCAGTAATTCGGCCGGTGAAGGGGAGCCGTTCCAGTGTTTATCTAGCGGCAAAACTAGTGAGTAAACTCATTTTTAGTGTTTATCTGGCGGTAAAGCTAGTGAGTAAACTCATTTTTAGTGTTTATCTAGCGGTAAAACTAGTGAGTAAACTCATTTTTCAGTGTTTATCTAGCGGCAAAACTAGTGAGTAAACTCATTTTTAGTGTTTATCCAGCGGTAAAACTAGTGAGCAAACTCATTTTTCATGTTTATCTAGCGGTAAAACTAGTGAGCTAACTCATTTTTTAGGTTTTATCCAGCGGTACAACTAGTGAGCAAACTCATTCTCAGTTTTTATCTAGCGGTAAAACTAGTGTGCTAACTCATGTTTTATGTTTATCTAGCGGTAAAAATAGTCAGCAAACTCATTTTTAAGTTTATCTAGTGGTACAACTAGAGAGCTAATTCATTTTTAGTATTTATCTAGCGGTAAAACTATTGAGCACACTCATTTTTAGTGTTTATCTAGCGGTAAAACTAGTGAGCAAACTCATTTTCAGATTGACCTGTACCTGCCATCTCGAATTTGACACTTACATTTTTAATAATATCTGATTCTAAAATATTCTTCTTAAAAGTTCCCCAGATAACCAATTGAAGTTGCAAATTTTCATGAGTTGCTAATTTTCCTGAGTTGCTAAATTTCCCTAACTTTCCAGTTCAAGTTGCTTGGTACAGCATGTGGTGGTTCTACTTGATAATTGCCATTGTCGGTGTTATCATCCTCATCGTCATAGCAATCATCGTCCTCACTTGCTACCGCGCACGTGCAGATAGAGGACCCAAGATGCAGAAAATACCTCCTCCTTCCGCGCCTAAAGGTAGGAAATATCAGCCGGGATTTCAGTAATCTCTTATAATGCTGATGTTACTAGAGAGTGTAGATTAATGGAAATTGAAGATTAAGTGGACTCGTTTTTAATGAGTTGTCTCAATCTTTATCCTGATCTTTCTCGATAACATCTGTATTGAAGACGATTGTGATTCTTCTTACAGCTTGTTCTGCTAATCTTTTTCTGATTTAAAGGATTTCTAAGTGATCTTCTTTCTTGATTCCAAACTATTTGCATGATTCAGCGATATCTTATTTCGTCTGTCGTGTA